>JAUTXX010338866.1:0-13530 GCA_032273605.1 Panulirus laevicauda | reverse complement strand
AAGTAGGGTGTCCCTTTCCTTTTTGTGATAGCCTGAGGGGCTGAGGCAGAGGGCCCTATCTCTGTGAATATCCCCCATCAACAGGTCATGTAGCAATGAAAGAAAGCAGTGTGTCTAAAAAGCCACTTCTGAAAAGTTGCATTTCCCTATAGGTGAGTGGATGTGAGAGAGATAACTGAATATCAGAGGATGTACATTGTAAATACTTTTCATCCATCTGTCTGTATCTCCCTCAAGGTAGTTGCCATGGCACAAGAGTCTCCATAACTGGTGAACTGCAGTGCCAGTGCTTAGCCTTTAGTGCCTCACCCTTGATAGGCCACTGCCGCAGGGCAACTCAAGCATAGTGTTTCGAGAGGCTCCTACCGAGTAATCCTACTGACTAATTCTACCTAATGTTCCTGCCTAATGTTGCAACCTCCTACTTCTAATTAATGCTCCTACCTATGTTCATACCTACTACTACTTTATGTTTCTACATTATACTCCTGCCCATTGTTCCAGCCTACTTTTGTCACTTCCTCCTACCATTTTGCCAAAAGGCAGAGCTAGTGCAAAGTACTCACCACAGGAAAATCTAGAGTTACAAAGAGTGAGTTAAGTGTTGTAAGATGTTAAGTGAGACAATAAGAAATTGTATGTTTGTGGACAGAATGCCAATTGCCCATGTTTGGATAAAGCAGAAAGAAAAGACTGCTATCTGGGTCAGAAGAATGCAGCTTGACGACCAAGCGCTGACTCACAGTGCAGCCATCACTAACCCTCCAGATAGCCAGGAGGATATAATCTGGGTAGTTGGTCGTAGTTGGCTGCTTGCCATCTACTACCTACTTGTAGATACTTTTAGAAAGAGAGACTATGACAATTTAGGTTTTTGTAAGAGGACAGTTTAGTGGGATGGAGTGAAGAGTGTGAAATCTGGCTAGCAAGATGATGCAGATGGTTATGCAAGAGAAGCTGAGGTATTGCCAGTGAGGGATGAATGGTTTGAGACATTGTTTGATTAAAAGTATGTCACTGCAAGATTAGCACTTGCAAACTTAATATGTGAAAGTTAAAGAATGTCTGTAATGGTTGCATATTTGTCCTGTAATAATTTTGATATGGAGGTTAAAAATTGCCTTCTGACAGAACCTTAAAAAGCAATAATGTAGAACCAGTGGGGAAACTATACATGATTTGTACTGAATTGGATGGGTGTGACAGAAAGGAGGAGGGACAGATATGTGGGTATAGGATCCCATGTGCTAAAGAATACATGCCTTGTGTACAGTTGAAGGCATGAGTGGTGCAAAAACATGCTGTAAACATAAAGATATTCACAAATGTATGCTACAGACAGAAAAGACACAGCAGACTTTTTTTTTTCAAGGAATATGTAGTTTGCATGATGTGCAGTCTAGGGGAGGATTTGGAAAGGTTTGTCTGATTATACAGTAGTAATATGTAGGTTATTATTTGTTATAGATGCTATTGGATTGAAAATGTGAATGAAAATTTAGATAGATATCAGTGGAAAGGCTGAGGAATGAAAGGGTGAAACATACCTTCTAAAAATTTGAGAGACTGCAGAACAGTTCAAGATGAGGTTGAGATGATGTAGAAGCAGCTTAAGACTGTCTTATAAGAGACTGCCAGGGAGATGAGAAGCATTTCATGTATAACTTATAGAGAGGTAGAACATAGTGAAATGGAGCTTTAAGTTGGTGAAGTAAAGAGAGTGAGTTTGCTGAGAGAAGCTAAACATGCTTATTATTGAATGAAGGACAAAGAGTTTAGAGTATAAATTCCTGAATAGTTTTAAAAGGATGGTATATATTGATAAAAGGAAATCTGATTTGGATCTTATAAGAAAAACAGATCAGAATTTAAAGAGAATAACAGGCTGTTTTAGGGGGAGGTGAATATGAGTAGATAAGAATTAATGTAAGGAGTGAAAATAAGAAGAGTAATAAATTAATTGCTCATAAGAAATAGGACTGATGGTTAAGTTGGTAAAGAGGAGAGGTGAAACTGTTGTGAATAGGAACTGGAAAAATTGCATGGAAGCTTAGAAAAGTGGCTAGGTGTGTGATGATTGAACAGAGTTAGTGCTTATCAGTTCGATATAGGAAAGGAGAGTAAAATTGAGTGTAAGAAACAGGACAAATAGCCTCCTTAGCATACTTAAGAAATATGTTTGGGAAGTTAAGATATTCATAATGAATAAGGAATCCTTTTTTGGTGAGAAGCAAGGTGGGTGCAGGAAGAGAAAAGGTTGTAGAGATCAGATTTTTGTTCCTAGACTAGTATTGAAGATTTTATGGGAAAAGAGGTATGGAGCATTTATGGATTTAGGAAAGTTATATGATAAATTGAATAAGATATCACTTTGACTCTGTATAATGTAAAGTATAGAAGATTATGAATGGTGAGAGCTTTTGTAACAAGAGTTGGGTAATGGACATATTCAACGATGTATATTGGAGGTGATGCTGAAAGTGAATACAAATGAAATTAAGATGATACTTTTTGAAGGAGTAGGTCATATTTTATAATCAAATTGTATAGGGAACATTATTATGATTAAAAGCATGTAGACAATTAGACAATAAGAGCAGATGAAGTAATGAGAGGAGATAGCATTTGGAACAAGTTAAAGAGACCTAGCAGTGAACCTGCTGAGTGAAAAGGCTCTGCTAAGAGACAGATAAAAGAAGTTGGGTAGATTTGGTCATTGAAAAGCTTGAATGTGAGATGGCTGGCCAATAAAAAAAACCAGTGCATACGTTATTATCCATACCTGTAGATAATTTGAATAGAGAGATTCAAAAAGCACTCTGACAGTGGGATATTTGATGTAATTTTCTCTGCTTTCAGATTTTTATGATTAATTGCACTTTTTTCTCTGCCTTCAGATTTTTACTATTAAATGAGTGCAGTCCTTTCAGGCTGTCCATTGTAAATAATATGTTTTGAGGGAGGAAGTTTGAGGGATATATGCACCTAATATTCAACCATTATTGTTGAAGATTATGGGAGACCTACCTTTTCTGTGGCCAATTCTATCTTGGCAATTTGCATGCTGGCTTTGGGTTGCAAGCTAAGTGATCCCATTGGGAGAGTACCACCATGACAACTATTTCATTGAGTTAATGGGCTTGAAGTGGCTGACCTATTAGATTTAGTTTTATAAAACTGTTGATATTTTCCATTTCTGTTTACAGCTAATGTGACATGACTCCCAAGCACATGTTCTTCAAGCCTCCTTTGACAAGCTGCAAAAATTAGTTTCCTTACAGAATTAAATTTGGTATCACTAGACAGTACAGACGTAGATCCATCTTCAGTATATATTGATGAGTGTGCTTATGTATGAATGATTTGTAGCTGATTAAGGGTGAATATGGAAAATAATAATGTGCTGGTAAAGGATAAAACAAAGATATGATGATGTAGGGGAAATATTGCATGATGTCCATCAGATTGAATACAGCTTCTCCATATATAGGCTTTTTAGACTTTTTGTGATGATTAAACTTACCCATCAGTTAATGTGCCAAACATCTTATCTTCACAGGAAGATGACCTCAGAGGCCTTCCAGATACAAAAGGAATTCGTTATATTGAGATGGGTCGGTATCAAATGGAAGCATGGTACCAGTCTCAGTACCCTGATGACTACAACCAGCAACCAAAAATATACATTTGTGAGTTTTGTCTTAAATACATGAGATCCAGAACTATACTGCAGAGACATGCAGCCAAATGTGTGTGGAAGCACCCTCCAGGTGATGAAATATACAGGTAAAGGAAATTCTTTTGTGAGATTTTAGTTGTTGTAGACATTTGTTTAAAGGAGGTTGCCCAAAGTATTTTTCCCCTCACGTTCATCACTAATCAGTCTCAGTCTTCTTTTATTGCAGGGTGGTCATAAATGGTTGATTAGGAAGATAGCTATCTGAACAAATGCCATCAAAGGAACAACCTTCCTGTAATGCAGTCTTTTCTCTTAGATCTAAATCAGAGCAGTTTCTTTATAATGTTATTGAGAGCAAAGTAACTTGGTTGACTGAGTAATGAGGATCTTCTTAAGTATTGCATTGATTTCAGTCTCGGTTTGATATTAGATGATCCTCTAGATGTTAATTTTTATATTAGGCTTGTTTGTAGACTAGTTTTTGCCATTTGTTGTGAATTCTTTTCCATATATATTCATTTGGTTATCTTGATATATAACCTTCCATCTCTTGTTTAGTTATGAAAAGACCAATTAATTTTTTTGTGATATTTGGAATGTTTTATTAATTTGTTTTTGTTATTAAACATTTGTCTTTTACTAATAATTCTTTCGCGTTATCCTTGTAAGTTTTCCAACATGTTTTACTTAAATCTATCAATTTTTTCTATCTCTGATGCCTGATCCCTCCAAGAACTCTCTCAAGAGGGTGGCATGACCAAAGAATCTCCATAACTGGTGAACTCGAGTGCCACTTCTTAGCCTTTAGTGTCTCATCCTTGACAAGGCATTGGTAGAGGGCAACTCAAGCATACTCTTTCCAGATGCCTCTACTTCTGATTACTTTTGCCTAATTTGTCTAACTAATGTTCCTGGCTAATGTTCCAACCTACTTCTCCCTAATGCTGCCACCTCATGTTCTTACCTACTACTTCTACCCAGTGTTTCTACCTTATGCTCCTGCCAAATGTTTTTTCCTACTACCTCTATGTATTGCTCTTACCATTTTACCAAAAGGTAGGGCTAGCTTATAGCACTCAACACAGGAAAATCTAGAGTTACAAAGAATGAGTTATGTGAGTTATGGGTTGTCAAGTGTTATCTGTGACAAGAAGAGATTGAATGTTTGTGGAAAAAAATACCAGCAGTCCACATGTGGGTGAGGTAGAAAGAGAAGACTGCTATCTTAAAGAGATTTCCTTTTATTCTGTTTGTCTTATCTGGGACAAGTGCATTGTGTTTGAAGCTGTTAAGACATACAAGTGCCATGTCACCCGGAAAAGCTGACCCTTTTGTCTGAGGGGATGCAGTGTGCTTGTTTGTGCCCAGCCAGAGGCTTCTGTTGGATGAAGACAAGAAAACATTATTGTGGGAGAGTGGTTCCATGGGCTAAAAGTGGTGGTGGATATAAGGTCATGTGTTGAGAAGCCTTTAGTGTCAGTGGGATGAGAGGAGAAGGGATGAGAGCATTTTTGATATAGAGATTTTAAGATGGAAGGTTAGGCATGCCTGGAGTTGGAGAAATGTAGTTGTTAGATAAGGGAATGGTAGGAGGGGAGTAAACAAGGGAATAAGGTGTGGGAATGTTTGAATAAAGTTATAAAGGGAAGGGTAAAAAAGACATATGTTTATTTTTGGGGGTATGAGAGTTTGAAAGGGATAAATATATGTATCTGGATTCAGTACCATGCAAACATGGCTGAGTGAAAAGAGAAAATATACAAGAAAGCTCTCCAGGCAAGAAACGTGATCGGATTTTTGGGAAGAATAACGTAAGGGAAAAATATTAACATGAATATAAAAGAATCAGGGACAGGAATGCTCTCACAGTCTAGCATGAACATGGAATAGGGAAGACAGTTCTAAGATTTGGAATACTGAAGAGAGCTTGTGGTGGTAGGAGATTGGAGTAAGTAAATAATTGCTAAAGGGTATAGGAGATGTAGGATATTAGAAAAAGAATAACAGGTTGTGATGTCACAGGGTGGGTTAAGAGAAATACTGTGAAGTGGTTTGGTTCCGATGAAACGATGCATGATGACTGGTTGACAAAGAAACTTGTGGAAGCAAGGTAGACAAAAACAGAGTAAGGAAAAGACATATGGCATCCTAGGAAGAGAAAGTGAGTGAATATGTTGGTGGAAGGACCCAAGAGAGTGTCGGGGCTGTATCTTGTTACGAAGGTGTGTTTGGTTAGGGCAGACTAAGGATCTTTAGCTCCACTTCATGGATTATTTTAGGAAGTAAAAAGGCATCAGAGATTTAGATAGGTATATGAAGAATGAGGACCATAAGTGATTTAAACTATTTTTTAATAGATTCTTAAGTCATTCATCTTTATATTAGTAATGCATATGTTTATGATTTTTGACCTGTGCAATGTAAATTTATGGCTACCTTGCTGTGCACATGAAAAATTATTTTTTTTTCTTGTTACTATATCTTTCTACAGTAAGAGAGTATCACATATATTATACCAAACCCAGAGTTTCCCATCCATGGCCAAGCCCCTCAGCCCATCTGATGGTTTCCCCTGACCACATCATATGACCTGGTTCAGCTTTCTCCTGATCACTACATATGTCCTGCTTCAGCTCGTTGATGGCATGTTTCGCCCGGTATACCTCAGGGCTCCAGTTCATTCTGTTGCACGTATGCCTCTCACCCTCCTTAGTGTTCAGGTTCTGACAACTCAAAACCTGTTTCACTCCATCCTTCCATCTCCTCCAGTCTCCCCCTCCTACCTGCTCCCTCCACTTCTTATATGTATATCCTCTTAGGTAGTCTCTCAGCTCATTCTCTCAATATGTCCAAACAGTTTCAGCACACCCTGGTCAGATCCTCATTCATACTCCATAGACTACCACACTTGTCTCTTACACTGTCATTTCTTTTGTGATTAACCTGCCTTACACCACATTTTGTACTCAGGCACTTCATTTCTGACACATTCACTCACTTTTATTCGTTTGTATTCTGGGCCCAAAGCTCACTTTCATACGATACTGTCAGGACAGCTATACCTTCAGATATACCTTAGTGGTATCTCCACACACACTCCTTACTCCATGAAGTTAGCCCCCTTTCCCATCTAATGACAGACTTTACCTTCCATGGTTCTATTTGCTTCCAAGTCCACCAGAAGGTATACATAGCACTCCACTTCCATCAAGTCCTCCCCCTCCCCATTCAGACTTATTCTGATCTTATCATATCTCCCTGCTGCATCTCATCACCTTTTTTTTGTTAGCATTCACTCTCAACTTCCTCCCTTCGCACACTTTCCTACATGCTGTCGTCACCTCCAGGAGTTTCTCTCTTGAGTCTGCCATGAGAGTCATGTCATCTGCGAATAGTGATTGATTGACCTCCCAGTTCTCCCTATCCCAAGCATGTAATAGACCTGCCTCTTACTCTAAGACCCTTTCATTCATCTCTATCAATGCCATGTCCACAGATTAAGAAACCATGGTGACATCACACATCTTTTACTTCTCTGAGAACCACTCACCCTTCTCCCTTCCTACTCATACACATGCTCTTCTATTTTAGTAAGAGATCTTCAATTTAATAATTTTCCCATTGCATCATATATTTTTTACAATTTCCACAAGGCCTCTTTGTCATCCCTGTCATAAGCTCTCTCCATATTCATAAATGCCACTTACAATTCACTCTCTTCCTTCAAGTATGTCTTACACAAATTCTTTAAGGCAAACATGTTGTATACATACCCTTTGCCTCTCCTGAAGCCACACTGCTTCTCCCCAGTCAGATGTTCTGTTCATGCCACCACCCTCTCAGTCACCACTCATCCATACATATTGCTAAGTATGCTCAAGAGACTTTAATTTGAATATTCAGTTTTGTCCCTCTTGCCATGATATAAAAGCACTAAAATGGATTTTGCCAATCCTCAGTCACTGCACCATACAAACATTAAATAGCCTGACGGACCAGTCATTAACATTGTCACCCCTTTTCCTTAGGAAACTCAACTTCATATCGTCCCATACCATCACTGCCACACTTCATCTTGTGCAAGATTTTCATTACCCCCTCTCTTTTGATCAAACCATTTGGAAGGACTCTCATTCCAAATGCCACCTCATCTAAAGCACACATCTGCTACCCAATCATCCAGGACATTCATCAGTTCTCCAAAATACTTTCTTCATCTCCTTTTCGCCTCTTCTATGCCAGTTACCACTTCTATGCCTGCTACCCTCATTGTTACTCCTACATGTTCTCTTGTTTTCCACACATTTCACTTTACTTACAAAAAAAATTCTTTTTCTCCCAGAAATCCATTAATACTTTCTCCCCCATCTTTCATTTGCCCTCTTTTTCAGGCTACTTACCTTTCTCTTGACCTCTTGCCACTTCCTATTGTAAATCTTCCTATCACTTGTGCTCATTTCCTGCAGGTATCATTCATACACTTTCCTTTTCTCTTTCACACGTAGTTTAACTTTGTCATCCCACCGCTAACCATTCTCATACACTCACCTTCCACTTTCTGCATTCCACACACTTCAACTGCACATTCAAGCATTGCCTCCCTATGCATATACCTTCCACTCCTCTCCACACCCCTCATTTCATTTGCTATTACTCTATGCCAGTCTTCACTCAATCTCTCTTGGTACCTCTGCACACAGGCCTCTTTTTTAAGCTCACTCACTTTCATCCATTCTTTCACACACATTAGTCTGTTCCTTTTTTTTCCCCAAATCACTTCAAAGTTTCACACTTCCATCAGGAAATGATCAAACATCTTATCATATGCTCCTCTCATTTATTCACGTCTAGTGACCTTTCCTTTGCATGCCTATAGCATACCACATAATGCAATATTGCCCAATGGCACTCATCCCTGTTCACCCATGTATACTTACAGAAATGTTAATTTTTCATGCAAAACAAAAGAAAATGCAATATAAGGTGGGAAGTTACTCATAGTGGCTCTGACTGGCTCATAAAGTTGCTCGTACTGCTGGGCGCTGTGCATTGAGTGCTACCTGTAGCACACTGCTGCATGCAAGTAAGGCAGTGTAGCTGGTGTGTTTTTTCTCTTGCACTTTGTGATTATGTTCCAGGAGACAGAAGTATTATAAGGAAGTGATAAAGTTCAGTTTTTTCATTTATTAGTATTGATTTACTTGAAAACACTCCTCATAAGCATGCACACTTTGACAGAATAACTGCATTGCTTTATGTTTCTTGTGGCACTTTTTCTTTACCATTGTGGTGAAAAACCGTGACACTCATTCATGTTTATGCACTCTTTATAGTTTATTACTTCAGAAAATGACTTGAAGCATAGGCACCAAGAACATATCAATATTTACTTTTCTGTAATGTTCAAAATTTATATACCCTTGTTGAGATGCCTATCCAGCCAGCTGGAGGGAGGGAGAAAAGACACACACATACACACTCACCTACAGTGAAGCTAAATTGCGTTAAGATCAAATTATGGCAAGAAATTTTGTCATCATTTGACTAGATTAGCAGTAAATTATTAGCAGTAAATTATACATGTTTGTTGATAAAAGTTTAAGGGGTAACAAAGCACATGAATTTTAGATGTCCTTTATCCATGTTTAGTGGATATAAGCTTTGAGACTGACACAATGTCAGTAAGTAGAAAGCCAGAGATTACTGCACATTTTCAAAGATTTTTTTTTAGTTGTTTGTAGGTGAATGCTTTATTTACTTTCAGTCCAGATTAGACTTTAGCATTCATTTTGTAGGACATGGGGATCAAGCTCCTCATTTTTTATGTTCCCAGGCATTTTATTTTTTACATTACTGTTCTTTCTTTTATAGTAGCCTACGTACATGACAAGGCCAAAAAGTACCCCAATTGTGGCCATTTTGGGTAAGAAAAAAATATGAAGAGCTTGAGAAAAAGATTGAAAAAATTTGTTTGAGCTCCTCAGGTGTTTATAGACCAGACTTTTTAAGATGGGAGGTTTATGAGAAGAGGGAGAGATGAAAGAAGGAAGAATATTCCACAACTTTAATGTGTGAGGAAAGGAGATATTATTTGCTCTACTAGCCAGTATGTGGTTTCAGAGTATAATGTTCATGATCTCTTTCATGACCTTTTGATAGCTAATGGACCATGAATTAATGCTTGAGGTGAGTGGGTAGCCAACACCCATTTAACTGATACATCTTTACTTATCTGGCTGAAACTTCAGTTTTAGTTTGAGAGACTTCTCAGAGCCTAGACTTGGCATACTGAAAATACTCACTATGATCCCTTTCAGCCCTAAGTATTCTCTCCATTATAGACAAGTTTTGACTCATGTTGTGGCAAAGTGGCTTGAAGTGTAAGTGCTGTCATCTAGTCAGATTTTAGTAAATGTGTTCAAACGTTTAAGAAGCAAGCAAAAAGTAACTCCATTTGAAGCTGGTTGAGTTTCCTCTTTAAATGTGCTGTCTAGTGTGTGGTATGGGTAAGACTTAAGAGACTTTGTACATTCCGATTGTTCCCATCATAGGCTCAGAAAGTTAAGCCATCTTACTTGCTCAGATTTCTCATATTTATTTTCTCTCTTTACAGAAAAGACAAATTGTCAGTATGGGAGGTTGATGGCAAAAAATACAAGATCTATTGTCAGAATCTGTGCCTGCTGGCTATGCTTTTTCTTGACCATAAAACTCTTTACTATGATGTTGAGCCATTTCTCTTCTACATCATGACACAAGCCGATGGTGAAGGTTGCCATATAATTGGTTACTTCAGTAAGGTATGTAAATGTTTGACTCCTGTATTGTGAAGAATGATTCCATCTATTAATCACAATATATATACTTTAGTGGAGTGCATGAAGAATCAAAGGTACCTGGGGTAGCATTGCATACATGTGCTGGGGAAAATCTTGGCATGTGGAAGGTGGCATGTTGGAGCTTAAGAAAGAGTCATGAGTGATGGGATGAGGAAATTAAGTTGCTAGTGAAAGAAAACCAAAAGGTGTATGGGAATTACTTGCAGGGTAGGAATACAGTTGATTGGTAGATGGATAGTAGAAAAAAAGCAGCCGGGGATAAGAAGATGGTGCAAGGGATGAAAAAGAGGGAAAGCAAGCATTAGGGTGAGAGATTATTGCCAAACTAAAGGGGAAATAAAAATTGTTTTGGAAGGAATTGAGTATTAGGAGGAGTACAAGAGACCAATGGTGCCATCACTAAGGGTAGCAGATGGGGAAGTGGTAATAGGCAAAGAAGAGGGTGAGTGAAAATGTAAAGAATAATTTGAAGGACCTTTATATGTGTTGGATGGTAGTGTAACTTCTGCTGTTTTTGTCTCTTTGTGTTTACCATATTGTGCTATCTTTCTCTTTATTTAGTATTAGCCCATCAGTTATTATTTAATTTTCTCCTAGTATACATTCATATTGTTGTTAATTATTGCCCTTAGAGATCTCACTCTAGTTTGTGTATCAGATCCTTTCATTGATTACTCTCCAGTATGTTGTTGTCCTCTTTTTTTTTTATCCCATTCACATTCATTTATATTCATACTTTATCATATATTGATTTCTCTTACATTATACTATGAAAACAGTGTCTTGTCATATGCTTCTAATATGTGTAGAAATAAAATCCTGTATGACTGTACAATAAGTCCCACTGATTCTAATGAGTTCTTTGACATACTGATACAGGATATTTTCTTGTATGTACTCTTAAGACCTTGTGTATCCATGACTGCATCCCCTTGAGAATCTAAATTCACTCAGTCTCTCTTTATAATTGAAATCTTGGGTTTTTAAGTACTTTACTGTTTCTGAGGCTTGCATATTGCACTGCTTTATGTACCATTGTGATTTCTCATTGCTATCATTGTATATTGCTTTTGGTCTCTTAAAGATTCTTAGGAGGATTATGAGTTGGCTCGTTAAAAATCTCTGGGAGATTATGAATTGTTATTACTACTATGCATTTCTTTTGTACATATACCTGTCCCATTATGGAGTTCGAATAGACTATCCACCAATATTTCTTAAGAGCTAGATCAATAGGAGTAACCCCTGACTGTGTAACTCGATATTGAACGTGAATATAACTAAGTCATCCCTCATGTCTTGACTTTCGTACAAATTCTTTTTGTTTCTCCCGTCTCAGAAATTGTCATATGATGTCCATAGATTTTGGGATGGTGTCAACATTATGTATACTTTCCTTGCTTTATATGATATGATATCCATCATGGGTCTTGGTATGGTTTTATAGAGCATGGGATGGTAACTATCATGTATCATGGTATAATGTCCATCATGTATTTTGGTATGGCGCCCATGTATTGTAGTAGTGTCCATCGTGTATCATAATATGGTGTTTAGAGTTGATTTTGTGGTGTCCATAATGAAGCATGGTGTGGTATCAGTGTATCACGATATGGTATCCATGAATCATGGTATGGTGTCCATGTATCCTGGTGTGTTGTCCATGATATACCGTGATATGGTGTCCACAGTTCATCAAAATATGGTGTCAATTCATCATAGTGTGGTGTCGATTATGCATAGTGGTATGATGTCCATCTTCTATTGTGGAGCGTCATTGGACTTGATTCCTTATGCTTAAGCTTTAGGGTTTGGGAATGCAGGAGGGGTCCGTCCATAGTGGGGCCAAGGCTGTATCGAAGTTGTTAGATGGGCTGGGTGATTGGTTAGCCATCAGTATTTCTGTCTTGCTGATTCGGCAGCTTGTCTCGCCTGTCCGTCCATCTGGGAGGAAGGATGATGAAGATGATGACGCAAGATCGTCGTCATCATGAGCCAGCCAGCATCAGCGGGAAATGTGATGCAGGAACACGTGGTTGGAGCCGAGGTCACATGCCACGTGCACGCCAGCTGCTGCTGCTGCAGGGTGAAGCTGCGTAGACTGACGCCTTCCCCTCCTCCCCAGTCCATCTGTCCCCATCACCCATCACCCCCTTCCCTTTAATCTTTCTGTATCTTATACATACATATATACAAATAAACAGAAGTGCATAAATGCTCACTCGTACATACATATCCATGACAAAACCATGGGCAAGATACGTCATCGCTCACCTCCACTTTTCCCGCCAAGTTACGGTAATAAGGGAAAAACGCGGGAAACCCAAGGTTGTCGCCGGGTTGCTCGACCTCGCCCATTTGGCTCGACGGCTGAGGCCACGGCGGGGAGCTTCCACGGAACCCCCTTTTCCGGGCCTCTAGCTCGCTAGCGAGCCGCGGCCCACTTCTCTAGCTCCTTATGGCAGCCTCCAGCGTGCGCCTGGTATGGCTGACCTTTGTAGCTGTCCGTATATATGATTTAATGATTTTGGTGAATTGCCTTTTCATTAATATTATTACATTCACTTTTTTTTTTACCGGTGCTTTCGCTGCCTGAGGGGTCTGAAGTAATGTTCTAGTTCCATTAGTTTTCAATGATCGGTTACTTCAAAATGAGGCAATGTGAATGTTTTGTTAAATCCTGTTTTCCATTGCTGGTGGCTTGAAAGTTGCTTGTGGACGGACATGCGCTGACTTTTGCAGTTGAATATATATATATATATATATATATATATATATATATATATATATATATGGGCCGTTCGCTTGTTTTTTCATTGCTCTATATTTCTCGGCTGTTAGCTTGTTTGTAAACTGCTATATATTAGTTGGCTAAACATGTTCGTTCTCACAGCTGTATATTTGTCACCTGTTAGCTTTGTTTGTTCACTGCTACATATTCTCCGGCTGTTAGATTATTTAACCGATGTTACATATTTGATGGCTAGGTAAGCTTGTATATACGCTCGTTTT
>JAUTXX010338757.1:0-13532 GCA_032273605.1 Panulirus laevicauda | reverse complement strand
TCTCTCTCTCTCTCTCTCTCTCTCTCTCTCTCTCTCTCTCTCTCTCTCTCTCTCTCTCTCTCTCTCTCTCTCCGCCGGCCCTTTTATCATAATTAAGAACTATTACCACAACCATACGCTCCCCCTTCACGTTTGAGCCCCGTCGCCGCCCACTTCTTTCATCGAGTTACCCCCATCTCACCCTCTTCCCTTTCATCTGAGACCCGACCCTTTTCGTATGGGGGAGCCGCCACCCTTTTCTCCCCATGAACTATTAGCCTGATGTGGAGCATCGTTTGAACTGGTGCTGTGGACGGCTGATGACAGGTCGTCTTCGCTTAATGATCTGACTGACGTCCCTGACTTGTTCGTGACAGTCTTCACAGTCGCGAGTGGAAGTTTTATTTTTGAAGTCATTTGGTTCAGGGCGTCGCATTAAACTTTATAAATCTGCTCACAGCGCCTGCATTAAAGCAAAACATCGTCTGTCTCACCTATCTAACAATTTTTTTTTTATTTGATTCAGAGTGTCGCTATAAATTAATCTTTTCTTGACTCAGAGCGTTGTATTAAACCATTGTCCTCTGTTTGAACCATCTGGTTCGAAGCGTTGCATCAAACAAGTGTCTCCTGTTTCGATGTCTTTTCCATTCACTGTTGAATAACGGGGTTGACCCGACGTTATACCTGACCGAGTTAAATTCTTTTTTTTTTTTTTTTACCTTAACCTGTTGAATAGAGATGAGAGGCATTCTTCGCTTTGCGTTAAATCATAGGACGCTCTAGATCGTCGATGAAGATAATGCATATTTGCAGCTAATTTGTTAACCCCAGGCATAAATAAGCTTCGATCTAGTAAATTTTAAACCCTAAATATTACTGATCGCAAGACTACTCGGCCACGCACTTATCTTCATCGTCTTGAATAAACTACAGTCAAGTTAGATTCTTTCTTTTCTTTTTTTTGTTGTTTACTCATATTACTACTAATCTGTTATCACTTTAATAGCCCTAGTATACCGGTAACTTGGAAGTTAGTTTTATGTAAAGAAGTCATTCGAATCCGCTTTTGGACGATGCATGAGTCATTATATTTACGACTTCGGATTCGTTATCTAGAGGTTATGACGCTGGTCTTCGAAGATCAAGAATCCAGGATTTCTACCTGACGTTGTGCACAGTACCCACCAGGCCTTCCAATGGCGTACTTAGTTCTGATCTGTCACTCTGCTTCACTTTTCTGGAAGAACAGCATCTCTTTCGGTTGCAAACGACTTAATCCAATGTTGTTCGTTGAAGGTGTATAATTGTATAGCCATTTGCTTACCATCGGTATTTTTGAGCTTCGACTTTTCTGAATCTTGCCCACATATACTCTATCCTGGCCAGCGGTGAAAATAACACTAAAATTATTTCCAAGACACTGTGACTGAAACTCAAATGAGACATCTCGGCTAGATCGGTGGTGGGAGAAAATGGAGAACATATATAATATCATGTGTGAATTCTTCTGATCACTGTCGATCATTTGTCTTACCCCACAAGCATGGGGTGTGGGCCCTTACCCTTTATATAAGTGGTACACAGAAGAGTTTTTAACATTGAATTGAAAAAGATAAAGACGGATGAATAAAACAAAGTAATTCATGAACTAGGCTTTTAACTGTTCACCAGTTAATTACCTGTGCACAAATTGTTCATGAAAAAAATACATTCGCTTAACCAAGGTTTAATTCACTTTATGCTTCTTAAGGGGTACTGAAACGCTAGATGAACAAATGGAAGATATGTAAACGTCTCTTACCAAAACATGCAGTTCTCGGAGCCAGGGTTCGAACGCAGGTGGATTAGCGTCAGAGCTGAGCGGCCTAGCTGGCAGGAGGTTACGCCAACACTTCGGCCACAACACAAACCCTTCCTTCATACCCCACCGCCAGGGAAGGATAGGGTTGGCGATGACCACCGTCGTGCAACCCTGCTCCTCTTTTCAGACTCTTCCTTGGATCTTACCCCCACTTTTCTTTACCTTCCCTCCCCCATCTTCTTTACTTTTCTATCATAATTTCCTTAATGTCTAACATATTTCATCCTCATATTGTTTCTTTTGCGCTCTTTTCTAAGCCAACTCTCTCTAAACTGTACGTAAACCCTTCTTGTCTTAATCTTAGTCTCTTTATCTCCCTATTTTCTCCTTACATTTGAGTGTACATTCAACACTGCCTCAATATTTAGCACCTCATCCTTGTGCTCCTTCATTCCGCGTCTTAGTCTGCCAGAACCTTTTACTTCACACATATTCCCTAGTCTCCCTCACCTTCTGTTCTGTATTCTCCCATTTAATCGTTCTTCCTCCCTCACATCCCCCTTCCTTCTTACTTTTCTCCTCACCTCCTCTCCCATTCCCACTCCTCATCTGCCACCCATGGTAACCCACAGTTTTTTGCCCCTCCAGACGCCAAGCCTTAACCCGTCCGCTCGAGTGACGAAGGAGTTCAATCCTCTTTTCTGAGCTAAACGCTTTACAATGGGTTTCGTGGGTGATATAGCACCGCTGTATTGAAATTGTATTTCACCTCCATTTAAAGAGCCAGAACAAAAATTGTGCGCTGTCCTGGGATTGGCATTTTTTTTTCTCTAGAACGAACTCTCATTTCCTTTCCTCCGTAAAAAAATTCTTATAGTAAATATCATATACATAAGTACATTATAGTAAATATCATATATATAATAGTAAATATCATATATATAAGTACATTATAGTAAATATCATATATATAAGTGCATTTCGGATAATTTTTATTTTTATTTTTGTCAATAAGTAAGACCTGTTATTATCCTCGTTCTCAGATAGTTTTTGTTAAAAGAATGAAGTAAAGCAATTTATGGTCTTAGTTTCTTCTTTACGTTCAGATTATTAGTCTAAGAATGTGACGTGTTTGGGTAAAGACTTACGTCGACTGTCGTGGTTTTTCCGACGGAATTAGGACGTGATTGACTCAGTTTTACATCACTCCTTCTGGACAATATCGGCGCGCCAAGGCTGCTATTGAGAAAAAGAACGGCAATCAAACTTAATATAAGCCATTATTCACCGGGTCCAGCACGCCAAGTGGTTCAGGGCAAAAAAATGGAGGGTGTGTGAAGGGGGTTTGTGGTGTCGAACATGAGGAGAAGCAGGTGACAGGAACAAGAAGTGTGTGGACTCGGGGGAAGGAAAGATAGGAAAAGAAGAGGTGATGATTTAACGATAGAAAGAACAGAGAGAGTTATGACTGGAGTGAAGAAAGGTGTAGGAGAAGGGTAGGTCGCCTATATACCTTATGTATTTTATCCTAGGCCAACGGCAGAGCGACTGAGGCTTTGTGCCCGGCTCTTGCCTTGTCACCGGCGGACTAAGGTCCTGACATCACCGTCCTGGGACGGGCAGGAAGGTCTTGGGAATAGTCGTGATAGGCACGCTGTCCACCACTCATGCCTTACCAGGATTGTAGGACCTTATGAAGAGATCATAACGTATGGAGAGTGGTATTTCATGTTATGTAATTATGTAGATTCAGAAATAAACGGGACAATACTGTAGCAACTTAACCATTGCTCTTGTGAGTCAGTGATGAGGTGTTGGTAGAGAGATCGGACGTGTTCTGTAAAACATAGTTGCTGAAGTCAGGGTGTATGGTGTCATGAGTCGCAAATATAGTTCACAAATATCAGATAATCGACAGTAGTTAATCACGCGTAGCCGGCTGGACTTTACAGTGTGTGATGAGTTGAAAAAGAGAAGCGCTGACTAATGCCAAAAGAAACTAGTCACTAAGAGACTGAGCCATCCTGAAAAGTCTGACTGAATCTTTGCATAGTTTGCCCTCTGTTCATTCGTACCACTTGACAGAACATATGCAAACATCTTTTTAAATACGCGTCTTATCCGCCATATCCATAGATTTTTACTGTACACACACTCATCAATTAAGTGAGAACAGGCCCTAGGCATGCATGAGTGTTCGCAAGTGTATCTGTGACCGCATGACAAGTGTAGGTGTTCACTTGATTTGATCACTATACATACTACTCCACCTACCATAGAGTGGGTGAACACATACTACAGTCAGTGGAGGACGATGATTCTCTCGTAAGTGCCTCGTGTAACTAGCGCTACGTTGTGATCATTTTTGCTATGCTTCGGTAATCTGCGCTATGCTGTGGTAACCTACACTCTGCGGCGCTTATCTACGTTATGTTGCGTTAAACTAAGCTATGTTACGGTGATTGACCCTATACTGCATTACGCTCTACTGCATTAGCCTTCGTTATGTGCGGTAATCTTCGCTAACCTGAGACAGCCTTTGCTATACTTTGGTAATCCACGCTTTGCAGCGGTAGGCCATGCCACGGTAACTTACGCTATTCTGTGTTAGTTATTCTATGCTGTGGTAATCTAAACTATGTTGCGGTAATCTGTGCTGTACT
Organism: Panulirus laevicauda; assembly: GCA_032273605.1. Lineage (NCBI taxonomy): Eukaryota > Metazoa > Arthropoda > Malacostraca > Decapoda > Palinuridae > Panulirus > Panulirus laevicauda. The sequence goes on along the minus strand of JAUTXX010338757.1, from coordinate 9,086 downwards.
GTGGTAATCTACGGTATGCTGTGATTATAGGAGTCATGCTCTGATAATCTACGTCATACAACAGGGATCTCAGGCTCTGGTCTCGGTGTTCCATGCCGTGCTGTGGTCATCCCTTGCAATGCTGTGATTCTGGCAAGCTAAGTTATAGATATTTAAAGGTAAGACGGTTGTACGGTGCTATGATGTGAATATCCTTATGTACAGTGTAGAGTGCCGTTTTATAAAACTATGCTGCCAGTTGTGGTTGTTTACAGGGGTAGATATTTTTTGGTAAATATATCGTGTTATATGCCGTAAATATCTTCCATTAAGCTCTTTCCCTATGGCCGAGGTGCGAATATCTTCCGATATGCTGCAGTCAACAAACGCCATGCGGTGAACACCCCTGGTATGCTGCGGTTATGTAAAGCTTTGGTACGAAATTTCTCCGGTATGCTGCCCTTGTGTTGTGCTATCCAGGAGTCATCCCCGTTACTCTGTAACCGTATTAAGATAACAGATCAGGAGTACAGGATCTAATAGGGGATTGTTGCGACCTGCATACATTGTGGAAAGCATACAGGCAGACAATGAAAATTACCTAAACTGACTTTACTGAAGCTATCATTTCTACAAAGAAGTAACAGTTATAAAATCTAACAGTTATAAAAACTACAACCGCGAGACCTTACACCTATTGAAACTTAAACCCATCTGAAGAATCTAACGACCACAAAAGCCAGAATTGTTAAAGCTAGCACTCAGTAAAATAACTTTCGTGGAAACCAGAGCTGGATGAAGCCGAAATCGGGAGACTGTACAGCAGCTGGTGATCACGGCGAGGATGAAGACATGTCAGTAAACCACGAGGTTCAACCCTGGTACAGCGAGATGCAAGACTAATGATGCAGTAGGTATAGCTTCCCATACAGCCCACTCTGGATCAAGCAAAGATATGATGTTACGGACTGATCACTCGTAATAGTGGTTCTGAACCGCTCATCATCCATATTTCGTGTCAGATTATTGTAATCAAACGTTAAAACTTACTGATACTCTATGAAAAGTGCTACTCCTACCCAAATAGGTAGGACTTGGCCCTATTTAAAAGGTAAGCCTGTCTCTTCTCCCAAAACTCTTACATTATTTTTCCTCGTCTCTCCTTATTCCTCTATCTGTCTAACTCTTTCCTTATTTCGATTAAGGCCTGACCTCAATGAGGACTATCCGCCGTCACTGGAGCCTTTGACACACACACACACACACACACACACAGAGTCAGACCAGATGTAAGTCACAGACTGTCAGGAGCAATTATCTCCCCCCATACAGCGTGAAAAATTAAGCAGACAACACGCACTCTCGTATTATCTAAACGTTAGTTGGTGAAACAACTGATGGACCTCAGGGCCGCTCTGGAGCCCTTCATGGCCCTTACGACGGTGGCGGCACTTGGACTTGAACATAGCTTGACTGTAAAGGACGATCCATGAGCATGACCCACAGCACGACTGTACGAACAGCGAACACAACATTACGACCCTTAAGATATGATGGACTGGCCTTGGATTTGACCCTTAAAGAGTCAGGTCAAAGACAGAATCAACGTACCCAAGAATCGTAATGTCGTGCTCAAGGGACGTACCATCGTGCTTAAGGTTCGTGCCGTTGTGCTCATGGATCGAACCTTCGTGCTCCGGGGGTTGATCTTGTTTCACTATCAGGTCATGTTCCGCGAAGCACATTGATATAATTGATATAATCATCATAGACATCTTGTATTTTATTTACTATTCAGTATTTTCTTACGAATACATCTCTTACCATCACACTGTGCCTTTCGAGAACAAAACCACTTCTTTAATTTAGACTTTTGCCAATATTTCTCATTGCTAAGCAAATGAACTTACTTTTCCTGCTTCGAACAGTTCATATCTTGTATAAAACTTTTTATGAAAATAATTCTACAGACTCTTTGTGTGTGGTGATAATATCTCTGTACACTACATTACAAGTTCTTCGAACTTGCCTCTCTCGGTCTGTCGAAGACTTATTATATCACTGATTTTCACCGTCATGCCATTTTTATCAATAACATAATCTGATCTCGTCTTTATCTTCTAAGATTCTAACGTGATCCCAGTAAACTAATCAGACATATTCACTCAGTAGGAAGCAAACACAATACTAAACATAGTATTCAAGTACATTGTTGAAACAGTGCAACTTACTCAAGTCCCTTGTTTACACGTCTTTTTTTTGTGGAAGGTTCCGGTCAGGGAGTCTAGAATCCTCAATGAAGCCAAACCATAAATGAAATATAAAAAGGGCTAAAGAGATAGAGAGCTCAAGAGAGAAGAGGAAAGATAATCAATGAGCTTTAAAGCAAGTGGAAAACTCTCCTTTTGAAAAGCAAACTGCACCTGCAGGCAAAGACATGAGAGGGTAAAGGGTTCCAGTACCATTGAAATATTTTGTCAAGACAGGGTAATCTCTCAAACCCAAACATACTGGTTCCCTTGTATGAATCATCCGCCCATTATTAGCTCCGTATGTTCGCTGTAGACGAGGCGGGTCTGACCCTGTAATTACTCTGGCACTCTTCAACCTTTGACATATTCAACACTACAAAATTATCTCGTTCACTCCACCATACGAGAAAGGTTTTCCCAGTTTGCTTCATGCATGAGCACAATCGGTTTTCTATATCTGATTTTACCAAAGACTTAAGTAGATAGAGATCTTAAAACTGCCAAAATGCTGTAATGACTGCTCCACATCATTTGGCAAAAGAAAAAAATGGACTTTCAACAGGTGTGTCGTGGTGACGGGCCTGAGGATATGTTTGTTAAATACCTTAAGTTATCCATATATCTGTAGCTAAATTTTGAGGCAATGCCTTCCCGTTCGTTTATAACATAGTTAAGGCAGGGCTGGTTATTTGAGCTTTAGCTTATCATTTGCCGGGATCATTAGAACCATGAACTTCAAGTTATAACCACCAATCAAAAAACACCTCCTTCTAGTGTTCAAGGTAATTCTGAAACCATACAGTTGCTCACAGCATATACAGATCTTCTTTCTATTTTGTAGCTAATGGCTACTGACAACTGAATTGCCATCAGACATACGCTATTCCAGAACTTTTTCCTTATGTCTGATATTATTCATTTGATGACTGTGTTAAGGTCACGGCAGTGAGACAACCACCTGTGGTGCCGCCTCGTGGACACTGGGGGAGAGAACCACCTGTGGTACCGTCCTGCGGAGCACTGGGGAGATATCCACCTGTGTTGGCGCTACGCAGAGGACTAGGGGAGATAACCACCTGTGGTGATGTCCCACGGAGCACTGGTGACGCCCTATGGATCAAGTGGAGGGAGAACCGCCGGTGGTACCGTCCTGCAGAGCTCCCGGGGAGAGAACCACCGGTGGTACCGTCCTGCAGAGCTCCCGGGGAGAGAACCACCGGTGGTGCCGTCCTGCAGAGCTCCCGGGGAGAGAACCACCGGTGGTACCGTCCCGCGAAGCACCCGGGGAGAGAACCACCGGTGGTACCGTCCTGCAGAGCTCCCGGGGAGAGAACCACCGGTGGTGCAGTCCCGCGGAGCTCCCGGGAGAGAACCACCGGTGGTGCAGTCCCGCGGAGCAGTGGGGAAGAGAACCACTGGTGTGGCCACCCCGTGGTTGTTTATATTGCATGGTGGTGTGACTGGCTACAGATATCCACGTAGTGACAGACCGGCACATTACAAGAACAATAAACCTCGACCAAGATTACACATCTCACGAAATACTTCTTCAACAACAAAACAACTGCTGTTAATCTTAACAATAATACATACTATTACCTCTACGATCGGTGTTCTTGGAGTTGTTTTTGCTACGATTAATACTGATGTTATTGTCGAGAACGATAACTGCTGACATCTAACTAGCTACGCTAGCACAGCGGACTGCTATCGTGACTATGATGAAATCTATGAAACCCGTTTTTGCCATACGTTCACTATAGCCAGGGTTCGATGAGAGAAACCCCAGTATTTAGGTCACAGTGCAACCACCAGCAACTGCATCACACTGTTTCAACATTTTACAACCGGCGACATTTGAAGTAGTTTCACCACTGAACTGTACAGATACACACTAGTTGCACCATCATTTGCAATATGTCTCAAAACTCACAAATTTCATTCGGCAAACATCTTATCACATTAGCAATTTACTGGCTCAAGCACATTATCCCTCCATCTATTTTCCTTTAATTCTAGCTTTTATATAGTAGCGATGACACCATTTTGTCATATTCTTAAAGCTAACGCGCCACTGTCACACCAATTTCCTTAGTATCTATCACATATATAATCAGTTTGTTGATCTGTCAAGAGAAGATCAGTTCAGTGTCTCCTGACAGTTCTTGGCGCACTGCCCTTCATCATATGCAGTCAAACTGTCAACAGCAGTAATATCTATCGTGTGCTGCATCTCTTCTTGTGTCGTAAATTCTTTTCCCATGAACAGTTGCCCCGTCTATACAAAGAACTGATTAGCCCATAAAAGGAGGACTGCTCTCACATAAGGGGGGGGGGGGGGTTCTAGCTCTACATACTTGACATAGATGAGTCCAGAGCAATCCGACTTTTCAATAGTCTGTTCTCCAAACCTGACCCAGTTGTTTTCCGCCGAGCCGCACTATGGTTTCCCCCGTTATGTAGATATTACTTCGGCATCTGTTCCCGAGAACTAGCTGCTTGTGTGCTCCCGTCGATGGCTAGATCATGTAATACTCTACATGCCACTGCATCCTGTATTTACTGTATGGCCGTTGACAAATCAAGGGTGCACGATTGTGACGTCTGTTTTTTTCCTTACATCGCTAAACTATGGAACTTTTCACATTCTCATGTCTTTCCTCACTGTTAAAATCTGACCACTTTTTAAACAATACCAGAGTATCGTATTTCACAACATTCACAACACCTGTTGCTTATAGTACAAGATAGAAAGAATGCTATGTATCCTTGAGGTGGAGGTGCTTATTTGTTATGGAAGTAGGAATTACCTGTAAGGTGATACAACCAACTCCAAGATTAAGGTGAAGTGTTGGGAAGTACCAACCATCACAGGTTCTGCCGTCGCCTCGCTCTGTCCACCGGAAGAATTTGACGGGGAGTTGTGAGGGAGTGGGGGCCTGGGAGAGGGATGTACCTCGTGCTGGGAAGTTGGGGAAGGGGTACCAGACCAGGGGAGGGTTGGTACCTCGTGACTAGTGAGGAAGTAGGAAGGGACGGGGGAAATGTCCCTTGCCATGCATGAGCTGTCCATGTGGCGCTGTTGTTTGGAAACGAGATATTTTTCTTAGTTTCTCAGCTTCCCCTGCTCGATCAGAATCTTTTGTAATATGAAATGATGCATACGGCTTAACTCTGCAACGTATGCCTTTTTATGTGTGTGCGTGTGTGTGTGTGTGTGTGTGTGTGTGTGTGTGTGTGTGTGTGTGAGTGCCTCATGATAAGGACCTCTTTTGTACCGTCTAGGGTTGGATGTTTTACGCACTGGGAGCGCCCTCTCTTAGAGTTTCTCCATCATATAACTTTTTAGTTTAGTGCGCTATCAGAATTCATATTTCATTTATCTTATTTTATTCATCTACTGCTTTCATGCTGTAAAATAACTTCTTTACATCTTATTTTAACATGTTTTCTTGCTATGGTCCATAGCTGATTTAGAAACTTGAAAGTTGTGATCAAATCGCCCCTTGCTCTTCTCTTACTCATGATGTACAAATTTATGGCTAATTCGTTCACTGTAACTCAGCTCTCTTAATTCTTTGAACATCTTTGTTGTCCTCCGCTTGACTTTATCATTTTAGTCATCTTTAAGCACGGTGCCCACACTTAAGAAGCATATTCTAGTTTTGACCCATTATACCACATGAAAAGTATGCTCAACATTTTCTTATCTACATATTCAAAAGCATTTGGAATATTTGGAGGCAGAAGTTTGTATTTTTTACAGTTATCCTGAGATGAAAACCTTGCGGCAAGCTGGATACCGTGCAATGTAGATTCCCAAGTCTCTTTTACACACAGCTGCGGCTTATGTCAATGAATAACATTCGTATGTAGCTTTCTTTCACTGTGTCTCATCATTATTACTTTGCATATTGTGCTGTAGATTATTGGGGTAGTAAAGCGTCTTATGGTTGTCTACGTTGTCTACCACACTTGCTCTCTTATACTTAGTCCATGAGAAATAGGGTCTAACTCTGAAAAAATAATGATAGCAAGTCAAAACTTTTATCTGAATTTCATCAACCTTATATAAGGCCAGCTTTGAATATTGTCTTGGTCCCCATGTAAGTTGATACAGTCCTTTTTCTTCTTTATCTCCTAGTCGTAACGTTGACATAATCAGTAAACATATTCATGTATGATTTTAGTTCTTCTGGCAAGATTTTGATGTGGACCACGAGGAGCAATGGTCTTAGGACCGAGGCCAGCGGCACGCCACTGACGACCCCTCTGACATAAGTCCTTGTCCCCTGACATTAATTTTCCGCCCATTGAATGAGTCTGCCTCTTGTTCCTGCCTGAAGATCCAGCTTGCTTTTTTAACTTCCCATGTAGTACAACGTCATATGCTTCCTGGAGGTCCATTAATGCCCAATGCATCCATCCTATTTTGATGAAAACAGAGGCCACTATCTCCTTTGCAATACTTTTCAATTTACTTTTTGGCCATCTTTTCTAAGGTTTTACAGACCCAACTCATCATGGAAAGTGGTCAATAACTGAGGCTAATATCCGTCTCCTCTCTTAAAGACAGAGAGAACATTTGACCCTTTTGTATTCCCTTGGCATTATACCCTCCTCCAGGGACATATTAAACCTTACTTCAAGCAGTTGTCAACAATCTGTACACTTCCTCCACACATACGGAGAAACTTGATCTGGACTGTGAGCTTCATGTGGGTCAAGACGTTTTACATTTCATCACTCTTCCTTCCTTTGTCTTTTCTTTATAATGTTTTTCAAATCTTTTTCCCATTTACTAGCAGTCCATTTGCCTTTTGTATTCATTGTTTTCAAACTGAAATTCGTTTTACATCACAATCTTGACTTCTCTGAGATGGTGGCAGGACCATCCCGCTCTCTTATCTCATATGATGTTTCTTGTATCTAGATTTCTGACCACATTCCTTACTTCTATATTCTTATCAAATTTCTGTCACCTTTCATTACGAACTAAATGATTCTTGTAAGCAAGTTCTTTGGCTTCCATAGGAAGCACCTGTTTACGTACCTCCATTTTGAAGGCAATCACTTCTGGTCGTCCCTTTATATCTTGATATATATACCATTATATTTCATTTTTACCTTAGATATTGCTTTTGGCGTCTTCAGCGTCTTTTAGTCTTTCAGTCAGTATTTCTTCCCTCTTAGCCCTTTCCTTTTTTGGCAGGAATGTAGTCTTGTTTCACTCGCATTTTCTAATAGTTGGTGCAACCCAAATTGTTGTCTAAGTCGTGCTGGGTTGATTAATCAACCTCCAAGTCGATTTTTTTTCATCATGCACCTGATGTCGCAAGTTTGATACGACCTTCTTGCCTGTACCTGATGCTGTTAGTGTTAGCCTTCAGCTACGTTCTCACTTGCACCTGATGCTTGAAGTTGCAATCTGTGATTACTAGGGTCCAGTAGTCTATATGGGCTTTGCAGCTGGATGACCATAACGTCCATAAGGTCGACATTACATCAGCAGGGATTGGTAAATACAACCTAGCTTTCGGTCGCTGTGTGACAACGTATGTCGTAACGCAAACAAATGAGGCTCGCCACACCTGTAGTTTTTGACGTGGGGTTGTCATAATGTTTTCCCAACATCTGCAGCAGGGGTAAGAGAACCCTATGCACTACGGCCGTAGGGGTGGTGATGGCTCTCTCCATCAAAGATGTATGGCAGGACCGCTATGCGAGTCTTCAAAATCTATGGAGTTCGCGTGAATATAATAATTACGAGTTCCGGGAGCCAGTGTGAAAGTGGCTCGTTGTTCCTGGGAGTTTTGTGAAGAGGGGGGTATTGTAGGGATTTGTGAAATGAGGCATTGTGCGGTTTTGTGAAGCGTGGTGTTGTGTGGTTTTATGTAGCGTGATTTTGTATGGTTTTGTGGAGCGTGGATCTGTGTGATTTCTTCATATGTAATTCGTATTTTTTGTAAATTCACATTTTATTCAACTCAGTGTGACGTAAGTATAAGATTAAGCTCTATCTCGTGTATTATTTTCAATTTGTTTTTTTTTATTCTGTATTTAGTGGATACAATTGTTCTAGTGTTTCCAAATATTGATAAATATCTGAATCATTAACGAATATCAAATGTTATGTCGCTTTCTCAGACTAGATGTTTTACCATGTGGTCGTATCAAAACTGAAGTATTAAGAACTAACAGTTGCTGGCTCGTACTAGTCCCTACTTCTTCCCGTAATTCAGACACCGCGTGATTTTCTGAGAACATGTTATATTCACAGGTGAATTTTATTTCATATAGACATTTAAGCAACTATAAAACTGGAATCAATACAACCAATAGATTTAAGATTGCTAGGAAATACAGTTATTTGTTTTAACAGTCTAGCCAGCCTTTTCTTTAGATAACTTTACGTAGTTACTGAGAAAGCAATTCATGTCCAAACAGTATTTCCCATTCTTTTGCAAGTCTGTAAATTTAAGGGAAGATGGTCTTATTTAAAGAAGATATCGAATTATGTAACCAATTATTATATTTTGTAGACAACTGATGTCAGTGACAGAATAGCTATTGCACCAATGGTTTAATATACTCAATACTGAGCCCCTAACAGCATAGACCCTGTACATCAACACAGACCCCTCACATCAACACAGACCCTCCTACCCTACCCAAGCTGGCCCAGTCCCACCCAACTCCTTCCCACTTTTGCCCATCACCCATTTCCACCGTTTACATGGTAACCGCTGCAGCGAACACAAACGTTTGGAATAAATTTTGATCTCTCTCTCTCTCTCTCTCTCTCTCTCTCTCTCTCTCTCTCTCTCTCTCTCTCTCTCTCTCTCTCTCACACAC
>JAUTXX010338646.1:0-13532 GCA_032273605.1 Panulirus laevicauda | reverse complement strand
AGGACTGGGCCTTTGAGGGAATATCCTCACCTGGCCCCCTTCTCTGTTCCTTTTTTTTGGAAAATTGAAAAAAAAACAATATCCAGAAAAATTTCCAGCATCTAATAAGTACATGTACTTAAGTACAAGCAAACTGAAGCAAATTTTTGATACTATGGCTTCTGAAACTTATATTCTAAGGAATGAAGTTTTGTTTTGGTGCAGCAGTTAACATATGAATACTTGCAGGCTAATTTTTGGATGTGCAAAGTTACATGACTTACCAATGTAGGAAAGCTCGCCGACGGAACATGGATGAGAACTGATCTGCTATTCGAACAAAAAGCTCCTGGATGGCTGTTGTATTGCCAATGAAAGTCCCAGCCATCTTAAAACCTATGATGAATAAATAATTGATGAATATGAACCTGCTGTACTGTATCAATCTTGTTTCAGAAAAATCAGTTGTACTGTAAATGTTACAGGCAAAAGTGATTGAAGACTTAAGTGGAGATGTAGACATTCTGTTTTTGGTGAGCAATTGTTCCAAATGTGTAATGTAGTGCTGCATGTTTGATGTTGCCATTATGGTGTTAAGGTGTTGTGATGTGATTGTGAGTTTGTATGCATACATAAGGACCTGCAGGTTGAGAGTTGCTTGAGGTAATGAGAGGTTGTGTAAGAGGATTTTGAAGAGAGTTGGAGAAAGAACTGCTCCTTCTACCTTTATGGTGCTACCACAGCTATGAGAAAGCTGAATATGTCCACTGTGCAAGACCATAGGTCATAAAGTGTATTGATATTGAGTGCATGGCTATTGAGTAGTTAGTGTTCAGTGTCTTCATTGTTTCTATTGCATTGTGGGCATGAAGAGTTTTAGGATATGTTGAACTGGTGTTTGCAGTGTTATATGGGGAGTGAAACACTTGTATGTTTGGGGAGTTTGGTTTCAGTTGGGTGTATGGTATGTCAGGTAGAGTGGAGTATAAGACTGAATTGGATGGATAGTTGTTTTGTGCATGGTAGGTCATTTAAGTATATGTATTCATTGTTGTCATTGCTGGATTAGGGGAGATCTGTGAGAAGACTTTGCTGAAGTGTGAGGCAGTAGGTTTTTTTTTGTTTGTTTCAACTGGGGGGGTAGGTGGTTAAGGATGGAATGGCATGGGTGGGAGGGGGTCTAATGCTTTTGCAAATAATTGAGTGCTGAGCATATATTTTAAGGATCCTCATTTCATGTAAATGCTGAGTGTTTTTGGTTGTTAGGAGCCACTGATTGTTCTTAGTGCTTCATTTTGTGTGGTTTGCAGCTTTGTTATTTTTGCATTTGAGAAGGTGGATGTCCAGGCAGGTTAGGTTAGGTGGAGTGATTGTTTCCAGGATTTGAACCTTGCAGGCAATGTACCCACTGTGTAATTATTTGGTAGTCTGCAACATATTCTTCAGTTCCACACTTTTCCTTGTCATCCCATTTTTATTTTAGTGTAATTCCTTACTATTATTCACATTCTTCTTTGTACACTACTGTACCATTACTTTCACCCTTGCATTTACATTAGTGTTCTTGTTTTGGCTGCTTCTTCCTTGCATTTACTCGTATTACTTAGTGTAAGCAAATAGTGAGTTTAATATATTTGACAACCGAACCAACAAGTTGAATTTTTTCAGCATTTAATGTATTCTTTTAGGGTCTGATACAGTGGTGAGATGGACAGAAGCAAAACTGAGCTCTAAAAGAATATTACGTACAAGATACTGGAGGGCAGAAGCAAGTACATTCAATGCTTTTTACAAACAATATGAGAGGCCAGCAGGAAAAATGATTAAAAATGTAAGGCTAAGATTTATTTCTATCTGTCTGCAGTTAAGAATTTATTTTGCAGTACTAAGTTGTAATTTGTATCATGGTATGGAAGATTCTTAAAATGATTTGCCATTAACCTTGAAATGCAAGTCTTAAAGTTCATTTTTTTGACAAAGACAAGCTAACTTCTGATAGGATTCTCAACTTTTAAGATTTGATTATTGTTAAACTGCCTTTCTTCAACCTGAGAACATACTAGTTCCTGAGAATTTCAAACTTTTTCTTGTGTTCCTATAGACAGACATTCATACCACATCTTTTCTGATAATAGCCTATCTTCTTGCCAGAGTCAAAAAGCATACTCAGCATTGACATCTTGGCATTGATTCAGATACAGATAACCTTCCAACTACTCTGAACCCCTCTCTCCAACTTTGCCTTGGTCCTATCAAAGACTATGAAATTACAGTCTCGCAAAATATTGTGATTCTTATCCATTACTGATAGGAATTTATATTGCCAATCATTTTTTTCCTTGAAAATTATTATGGTTGTGGAAATAAGAAAGGTTACTGTGGTGAGTGAAATGCTTAATAAACTGAAAGAGTATTACTTACCACGGGGAGGAATGTCACACACGGCTGTCTTCACATTGTTAGGAATCCACTCTACAAAGAAGGAGCTGTTTTTGTTCTGCACATTGAGCATCTGTTCATCCACATCTCTCATTGACATGCGACCCCTGAACACAGCTGCCACAGTTAGGTACCTGTAAAATAGATTGGTAGGATTCAATTATTAAACTGTTTCTACCTTGAACTTTGAAAATGTCTTGAAATATGCAAGCATTGTAGACTTATGCATTTATCCATGTATCAATAGTTGGTTCATTCTATTATTTATTTTTCTTGTACGGATCCATTTGTTTGAATAACCAATATATATAGTACAATCATATGTTCAGAGTTATATTTAAACAGCGGCAAAAACAGTGGGAATTAAGGAAAAAAATCAGAGCGAACAAGAGGAGACATAGGAAAATGCACAACGCAAAGACTAAGAATATCGATCAGTGTGAGAGCAGAAAATAGTGCAGTATACATAAGGTGCAGACTGATTATTACTCAGGAAAGAAATGTACCTTAAAGATTGCTTAGGGTAAAAATCGAACTGGAAATCGGAGAAAATTATACAAAAGTGACAGGTGGTAGACTCATCAAATTTACCCCCAAAGGATGCAATGCATAGTCGCAAGGTAGTATTAATGAAATGGTCAGTTTGACCCTCTTTTTAAGATATGAAACAAAGTTAAAGGAGTTATTAGTTGACAGTCCCTTCAAATTGCATCTAATGGGGAAGGTGATAGAAAGCCAAGCCTTCCTAATAGTTCTGGTAATCAACGAACATGTAATGGATGATAACGTAAGACAGTCTTTCACTGCATTTGCTTTGGATAAAGTTCAAATGCTAAATCATGTTTCTTTCTGTAATGGAAGGGACTAATAGCTTAAAAGCTTATTACTGTCTAGAATTTTTACGATAAGACTTTCCAGCATTACTTAATTTCAAATGCATTAGTGTACTTGCGTGTTTCTGTATGTATTGGAATATGTATGATCACCACTATAAGTACCTGCCATTGCGTGGATCACAAGCACACATCATATTCCTTGCATCAAACATCTGGACAGTTAGGTCTGGCACGGATACAGCTCGGAAGGTCTGGGAGCCACGGGCAGTAAGGGGTGCAAATCCTGGCATAAAAAAGTGAAGGCGGGGAAAGGGTACCATGTTGACAGCCAGCTTCCTCAGGTCAGCGTTCAGCTGCCCCGGAAATCTGCATCAAGAACACGTCTTTTATAGGAACAGTGTCCAAGAAACAAAGATTTTACTCCATATGATAAATTAATGATAATAATCAATGGTTTTATCTCATTTTTGGTGCCTGATGGATGATTTAGGAATATGAAAAAATAAATTTGTGACAGACTTGTTAAAGCTAAATAATTACCATCCCATGTTTACTGGAAATCAGATATACTGTAATAATGCAACAAAAACAGTTTTCGTTCATTTATTTATTTGATGTAATCATCCAAAAGATTCCTAGAATTTAAAAAGTAAATGCTGATTCATATGTTACAGGCAAATGAAAGACTTTTGTTGAAACTGTGGTGTCAAAACCAAGTGGTAAGTAGTGTCAGGATGGAGGTACCTAAGGCAGGTGGTAACACCAGACATGGTTAGTGATACCAGATGGTTAAGGTCACCGTAGGTGGGGGTTGCCAGCTTAAGGGTTCGGAAGCAGATGTCATAAAGTGCCTCATTATCAATGCAGTAGGTTTCATCAGTGTTTTCAACCAGCTGGTGTAGCGAGAGGGTAGCATTGTAAGGTTCCACCACAGTGTCAGACACCTGCAACACCACAAACACAGTCAATGAACACCCAGGAACTATACCATCATGAATGCAAAAACTACAAATTCATCCAGTTTCATTATCCTAATGAAGATTACATGCAATTATGCAGTAGGTCCAATTCTTATGTGATCATGTGGAAAATAAATTAAAATCGCAGAATTATGTTACAGTCATACGATGTGAATAGATACGTCAATGTATAATTTTTGGAAGAATATCATTCAAGTCGATATCTATGTTACCTATACCATGTAAATGATAATAGGAGTGAATTATTCAAAGCTTATAATACAGTAATATTTGGAAAATGAAAAACAACTTTTAATGTGGCCCAAGATAAAATCCCTCAAATCCCCCATTATAGAAATAATTAAAAAACACGTTTGTACAGGAAACTGATATTTTACATTGAAGCTCATTAGCTTAAACCAATGTTTTAATAGTAAGTGAGTGAATGGAACACCTTTTTCGTGCATGTGATCTTTACAGAGTTCATTGCCTCTTTAATGTAGGGCAGTACTGTACCTTAGGTAGATGTATGTCTTAAAGTTGACAGATCTTAGGGTAAATATATTGTGGAACATTTTTCTTGCTACTGATGTATGCTATTGCAGACCTCTGACTGGAGTGACGCAATGCAGAAGGGGTGTATTGAAATGTATACCAACTTGGAGAAAACATACCTTTGGGTAGATCACCTCTGTAATTGGTGAACATTTTAAGATTCACTCAGGACATGTACCTTAGGACTGGGGACAACAGAGAAAGTGTTCATGATGCGGTCAGGAAACTCCTCTCTGATCTTGGAGACAAGAAGTGTTCCCATCCCTGAGCCTGTCCCACCACCCAGGGAATGTGCCAGCTGGAACCCCTGCAACACCAGACATTTCTTTCCATCAACACATGAACATCAAATCACTGAACATCAACATTGGTTAATGTATCCAGTAAAGCAAGAAACTGCCACCTAATGCTATCATATCTTGAGCACATTGATCAGACATTAGCGTAACATTACAAATAAATATGTATCATCAAAACAAATTATCAACACCTGCTGGATTGGGACTCGTGATAATTTTTTTGAAAAGGTTATCGGGTGGAAGAAAGGGATAAGAAATAAGAAATGTTTTCTATACTTTAAAACAGACATTTTTTTCCTGCGGACAGATTCCTAAGAGCATGAGAGAACACATCAAAATGAAGGAGATGGATGGGACCATAAGAAAACATCACCCTCAGCGACAAGGTGTCCTTTAGTCTGGCTTGTACTCCTCTGATGGTGATATAGTCACAGCCATACAAGGGAGGTCGACCAAGTCTAAGCAGAGGTATCGTCTTTTAAATCTCTGTGCCAAATTCCTTAGACATCTTTTGCTAATGGTGGGTGTACTCAAGCAACCAGATGTATCTAGAGAGAACTGGTTGCTGGTGAACCTCTGTCACTAGCTAGACTACATGATACTCGTCATGTCACTGCATCAGGTGATTTCAGTACATTGGGCAGTTCAACGTCTCTTTCTTTCCATACACTGCTAAGTTTGGAAATCTTTTACTTTCTTAACAGCCACAGCCTGATCCATAGTAAAAGTCAGATTCTACTCCTCCTCCAAAACTTTTCTTTCCTTACATCTTTAAATCTTTAGCCCTACTACATTTCCTCAAACACCAGGCTTTTATGAAGGCTTTGTCTGTTAGCAGGTCCTTTAAGGAGGGAGAGAGACAGAGAGAGAGAGAGATAGATAGAGTATGGCAGAAGGCTTTTTCCATAAGAAGATGCTCTGGAGCTAACTCCATGTAAAAGCCTGAGACTTTAAAAGGCTAAGGGCCTTCCACAGTTCACATGAAGTGGCACAGATTTCCTTAGAGAGGATAATCTCAACAATCTACTCTAAATAGGGCAAGAAACATTGTCATTCATACACAGGCCCCTGCAGTGCAATCCTGTATGATGTATTGTTACTGGACTTCTGCTTCTGAAGAAAATAGTTAAAAGTTCAGTCACACATCATGGTAGTTACTTATGATTCTCCTGTTTCTCAGAAAAACTTAAAAGAATTTTTATGCAGACTGATGTGGTCTCTCGAGTGCAAGGGCAAACATTTTGTGTAAGAAATTTATAAACATTCTCCACATTTTCATGTAAACAGATATATCTGTTCAAGAATATTCAAATGTAAAGATTTCTGTAAGAATATTTGACTGGATCTCTCTTCCTGATGCTGGGAAGTCTCTAAGAGACTCGGAGAAATCTCACACAGAGAGTAGCACATCTCTGTCAGTCTTTTGAACTAGATATATTTTATCCATTTTATGGCTACTGAGACTTGTGAAACCTTGTAAACCAATAAGTTTGAGAATCACCTTCTCTTTTGGCAGTACATGGGGAAGCCAGAACATTAAAAGACTTGTTGGTCAATGATGAGGTTATCTATTGAAGGACAGAAAAAAGATCCTACATTCCCATATTGATTAAGAACGGGATGGTACAACAGAAGGTTCCTCCTCACCCAACACTCTTCATGGTTACTGAGGTAACAATGTCTCATGAAGAGAAAGAGTTGGCACTAATGTATGTTCATTAGGCAATGAACAGTTGTGGTGTTGCCCATGACAAATTGATCTCTACAGTATCAGAAAAATGATAGACCCAAGTCCAGAAATTCCAGTCTAACATCATGGCATTGATCCTCCTGTGACCCTTGAATAAAAGATTGGAGAATGATGTCAGAAGGGCATTGACCATTGTGACAAATAAATCTTGAAGTTTATTCTTACTGGGAGGTTTCATGTAAAGCAGGAGCTCTCCATTACTGTCATTTCTTACAAAACAGTCCATGACTTTGACAGGAGATACTCCCATAAAGGAAATATGGCAGTGACCTCTGTTCATCAGATAGTGAACAGCTGTCCATGACAAGATGGACTCTGACCCATCTTCAAATATTTCAGAAACGAATCATCCAGATAATCATCAATTCTTTCCTGATAATATCCTCCCCAAAAAACCATGAACCTCTGACCATTCCCCAGATTCTAACCTGGCCCTCTTTTGCATGAACCTTGTGTCCAGACATTCAGTAGACCTACAGGGGCTTGTAAAGGTTTCTGCAGATTTTCCTTGTTGGTTCACTATTTCAGAGCTCTGCAAAACCTTATAATTGATCTTTCACTAGAAGGAAGTTTTCATCTGAAAAGCCTTTCGAGTATTTGGTCACCACTTAGTCTCAGTACATTCCTCCAAAATGAAAATTTACTCAGCACACTCTGTCTATAACTGTTAAAGATGCTACTCTTCAGACTAGATGTACTGCAGTTGTTTCTGTATAAGATGCAGCCATGTCTGTTGGTAAGCAAAGCAAACATTCAAGAGCTCCAACTGAACTCAAACCCTGTGAACTTCCATTTTGGAATGAGATGGATGATGAAACCTGTCTCCTGTATAGTTACATAATCCAGTCACTGTTGCTCAAACTTTGGAAACTTCTTTTATAATGGAAATGAATAATGCATTCAGTGATGCTCAATACTTTTTTTTTCATAACTGCAGTGTAATTCAAACAGTGGGCCTTGTCCTTATACCTTTTGAGCACTCTGTATCCTCTAGCAGCAATGCCTTCATTAGAAGTTGGAGTGCACAATAGATTCACTGCTCTTGCATCAAAAATCATATCAGTCCTTCCAGTGTGTCTGTACTGCATTGGTTGATGGTGGGATCTGGGGCACAGAAAACTAGTAGAATCTGGTAGGGATTCTAAAGATCTCTTACTATATCTCATTTCCCACCAGAGATGTACCCATCCTCTTGAAGTTGAACAGTCTTTTATCTGGATTATTCAGGATTTCTAAAAAATATGACGTACTAAATCAAATTTGTGCTTTGTTGATGCTATGATAGAGTTGGTTCTCCGACTGCACTGGTGAATATTTAGTGGTTGCGTCCTCCTAGATGTTTATCCCTCGGCACCCCAAGATCTTAACTCCATTCTTTCGTCATCTCTGTTCCATTCAATACCATGTGTAGTCTCTGTGATGACAGTGGAATAGTTGTTATGTGAAAGGGGTGACATGAAAGAGGTAAACTGCTGTAGCTGATGCCTTTAAATTTTGACACTTTTCTTTTTTTTGCATATATATGATGAGTCGACTTTATAAAAACAATATCATTTGATATGCATCAATATTGTAAAATCTAATGGCAATTATGCCATTGTGACCTGTGTAATCTTTTTGTGCTACCTCTCACACGATGACCACAGCCAACACAAAACATTACCAGCTGATAGTCCCCCCCAAAAAAAAGAAGTAAAGTCTAAGGCAGGTAACTTGTCACCCCCACTCACCTGGAGACAGTCGCAGTTCTCACTCTCCTTCCTGATGCCCTCCAGTACATTGTCCACCAGCTCTGCTCCCTCCGTGTAGTGCCCCTTCGCCCAGTTGTTACCCGCTCCACTTTGACCTGTCCGGCAACACAGTCCCAGATAAGTATCACAAAAATTATTACAAAATACATGATATAACTTAACGGTTTCAACCCCTTGAACATGACATTACTATCATTAAGCACGACCATGCAACTTAGGAATAATGGGCTGGTCTTTGATATGACCTGTAAGTTTTTTCAACATCTATCCATTATGGTTAAGAGATGAGGTCCATGTGATCTTTTTGCTATAGGAACGATGTTCCCAAGGTTACTGAGGCGGCTGACACAAAGCTCTATCTAGAGGAATTATGGTTTCTTGTTCTGTGTAGCATCTGCTTTCTCCAGCTGGGGTTTTGTAGTTTTGTATTCACAGGATGTATCATGACAGTGACTCGTTTATTCGTTTGGTATTTAGTGTAACAGACCTACATCTGAAAATGAAACCTAAGGATAAGGAGTGAGGGAATTAGATTTCTGAAGCGAAGCAGGCAAGATAATTCGTATTTATATATTGGAAGACTATGAAACTTCAAACTGTCGCATGCTAAGAAGAGAGGCAAAGTGTCTTCATGCAACCCTCATATGGTGTGGGTACTTCCAGTATGATACAAATTAAACTATCAGACACTACTGTTGAACAAAGGTTCTATCAAAATGTACAGAATGGGATCCGGATAAGCAAAATCTGCATAAGTTTTTATGATAAACAACTGGACCAAATATGTAATGAAAATAGAGGAACGATCAATATAATACTGGAAGCAAAGAATTTTGATAACAGGATCTTAACGAGGAAACCATTTAAGAGTAACAAAGGAAACAGGAAGCGAATCACGATGGTAAGGTTTCTTAGAATATTCCATTATCAGATTCTGCCGTTAACCACCCTGAGTCAGGATGGCCGACACACAAATACAAAATGTCAATTTCATGTACAACATCCTGGAAATGGAAACACACTAGGTTTGTTGCCCTCTTGGAATAGAGTGAACACGTGGTGCTCAAATCTGAGTATGTGGTTAGATAAATAAATAGGCGAAATCAGAAAACCTTTAAAGGAGGTACATGAGTAAATAAAGGGGAACAAGTTGCGAGGGGGGAATCACCTTAGAAATGGAATTTCACATTCAGAGTATGAAAAAGTGTTAGAATTTGGGAGAAACATCACAAAACATGAAAGCTTATGACGAAATTATCTGCTAGAGGACAGCAATGGCGACACATGGAAAACTGATAACAGAAGACCTGATGGTTTCTGATGTTATTTACTGGAAGACAGTTATGGCTGTATATGAAAGACCTGATGGTCTATAACGAGGCTATCTAGTGGAGGACTGCAGTGGGAAAGGAAGTTAACAGAAGATTATTGATCTATGAAGTTTTCTGCTGGGGTCCAGTAATAACAACGTACATTCCTAACTGAGATAGGGATAGGATAATAAAGCTAAAAGTCATGAGAGGTTTTCTTATTTTTGGGCCACAAGTAATCCTAACATCCTATTGCTATAGGTATTCGGCCCTTGCAATGAGACCCTACTGGTCAGACATGCCCCAGAAGTGACAGATCAACGGGCACAGGAGCTGCTGCTGCTTCTGGCACTTACCGAAGACAAAGTTGTCAGGCTTAAACAGCGAACCGTAGGCAGAGGTCCTGACGGCGTCCATGGTGCCGGGTTCGAGGTCTACCAACACAGACCTGGGCACATATCGTCCTCCTGCCGGCGCAAAGCGATGTCAGTCTTCTCATCTGCGGCACCAACACCCAGGCCACTGAACTAAACGACACCTGTAACTCAATAACTATTCTTGTTTTACTTTTCAGAGGACCAACGGTATGTTAAGGTCCACAAATAATCGGGTTTTGTATCGGAGTGAGGCAACCATGTACCATGTCATTACTGAGAGAGAGAGAGAGAGAGAATATCCGCATCAGTTATCAGCTCTCACGGAAACATTAGCCGAGTCGGAGGTCACGTGAGGTCGTGGTACAGTGTTCTGGTGCTGTTAGTCCTGACTACAAGATTTCGACAGGAAGCATGCGGAGAAAGAGTAGATAAGTGAATAACCCGAGTGAAAATACATGTAAACTTTTTAAATTATGAGACATAACATCTGTTGTGAACTTCAAGTAAGGAATTCGTCGTCTATTTTTTAACCTGATTCTCTTCCAGCCACCACAATGTACATCACGAGAGCCAGTGAAGCAGCTCGCTCACCGGTCATGTGACCGTTGCTGCTCGATACACGAGCCACTGTGGCCCTACTGATTTATTCATGAGAAGCAGCACTTCCCACTTCTCTCATACAGGGAAACACATCAGTAACTAAAGGCATTGTTTACCCGATGCTTCTGGTTCTACAGAGTAAGCGATGAGCATAAGACCAAGAGGCTGCTGAAAGGATCAGTTCTGGTAACAGTGGTTGGGTGTTCCCCATCGGCAGTAGAGTTGATATTTAAAATGAGTCGAGTTGGGATAAGAGCTCTGACTTCGAAAACTGGTGAGAGTGGTACATCAGTTTGAACCCCTCCCATACTCTAGCAGGTTATGGAACAATGGGAAAACTTTCATCTGCAATTCTTTCAACCACATCATCAACATCTGCAGCACACTACAGATATGTGAGTATATTTACTCAGTGCACACATAACCCCATGAGAAAAAACTAAAACCTATGAGTGGGAACAGTGAACATGCCAAGTAAACATTGAAGCCACCACGGCCACGAGACGTTTCCTCCATCTAGCCTCAATGTTCCTTCCAGCCGTCCACGTTCATCACATTACAGCCTCCTGTAAACACAGATAGCCGCTGCGCTTGATGCAGGCACAGTGGAAGCAAATAATCGTACTGTACTTGCAGGGTTGCCAGGGGACTTACTGGTTACTTCAGCAGCGATTAGCCATCCGGAAAGACAGGTAATGAGAGAGAAAGCGAGCACACAGAGGTTCTGGTAATGATGAAGGAAAGGGTGTCTGACTGACCTGTGGCTTCGTTGTAGTAGACATTGATGCGTTCGAGCTGGATTTCGTGTGTGCCCGTGTACAGCCCCGTCGGCTCGAGACCGTGCTCGTCGCTTATCACCTCCCAGAACTGTGGGGCAAGAAGCATACAGTGCATAGTATCATGAGCGTATAATATCCATCAAATATACCACGGAGAAACAGTGAGGTTTCGTCACTGGATAGACAATACCTGGTCAGAGAGAAAGGGAGAGAGTGTTCTTGATTGTGATTTACTAGTGATGCTATGACTTGCTAAACCATAATTTGAATACTCTTGTTAAGTTAACATAGTAAATTTATATCTAATTTACATCGTTAGATATGCACATGATGACACATTGTTTGGGTATACTATTATAAGTCTGGATCTTGGCAATGAACTCGACTACCGCGCCGAAACACAAACGTAATTGTTGCAATTATGAACAAGAAAACAAAGTTTTCACATTAATTAATGAACTACGAATATACTGTCACGATGATTCTCGTAAGCGTGATCAGTACAGCGTCACTAACGAAGCTTTGTCTTAGTTGCCAAAAAAGTAGTGGAATGACTGACGAAAGTACGACTCTTGGTTATGGTGGCTTTGCATTTGACCTGACCCTTAAGGGCCAGTTCAAGTGCAAGGCCATCATACCTGGTGTCGTAAAGTCGTGCTGCTTCCCTCGTCTCGGCAACACCGGTGATGATATTGATCAAGGCCACTGTGGTGTCCCACAGGAACTATAAGTATCCATTACATACTGCTCTCGAACGCGCAATCTCAACCAGTAATTGGTCTTATATTCTAAAGAAAACTGCTAGTGTTTGCCGTCATTAAATTTTCGTTGTATAATATTCTAAACTTAGCATTTTTTTTTTAGGTTTTATATTAAGCAGAAACGCACACACTCGAACGTAAAACTCCCTCCCCGTACAGTGCAAATAGGTAATTACAAATACAGTCTTAGAGACAAGTTTTTATTGGTACGGAGAAATGTCCCATACCATCATGTCACTGAGCACACTAGAATCAGAAGGGAGGATACACCGTCATGACTAGGAGTTATGTTGACGTACAGTAGTACGGGAACTAAGAGTGTCAAGTATGATACAACAACTGGGTGTGGAATGCTCTGATAACGTGGAAAATGAGGAAGTATAACGAAAAGAGAGGAATCCATTCAGGAGATATAATGGAAACTAAACAAAGCTAAACAATTTCTATAGGTACACAAATTGGAAAATGGAGTTCTAACATGGGTACCTTTAAGGTGCAAATAAAAAGGAAAAGTTAGAAAGTTATGTAGTTCATTAAAAGGTGTCATTAGTAAAGTTAAGTACGATGGAGAAATGAACAGGCGGCACTACAGCCAACCAGCATATGGGAGGTACAAGATTAGAAAGGAGGAACAGAGAAATTTTGAAAATATAATTAGACACGGTAGAAAATAATCCAAAACTTTTTACGAAATTCATCAGAGGTTTGTAGATGATGCCCAGGTCGTAATGGGAGCAATAAATGAGGATTTATCAACTTGCAGGACAAACTAAATAAACTCTTTTGGCCTGTGATATTAAGTTGTTGAAATGCAAGCCGACTAAGTGCAAAGTAATAAGGATGGGTCAGAGTGAGAGCTCATTCCACATAGATTTCTAATATGGCTAGAGAGAGAACTTCAAGTATCCATGACTCCCAATGAAGGCAGCGTTGAAATGGGAAGGAAACTGAATAATGGAGGCGAGGCGCTCCATCGGGCAGTGTCTGACTCTTCTGGTACGTGGGTGACTGGGTCGAACGTAATAGCAGCAGCAGCAGCAGCAGTGGTCGTAGTAGTCGTGCTGTTCGATGATGCAAGCCCCACCCCGTTTTTTTTTTTTTTTTTTCACTTGTCGTCAAATCGACAATCTTTTGTTT
>JAUTXX010338535.1:0-13533 GCA_032273605.1 Panulirus laevicauda | reverse complement strand
TGTGTCCTTTCAGATTAAGCATATCAGTCTAGCATTGTAATTCCTCATGTTTTTGTCGCAGTTGTCATTATTCCCATTATCCGAGAATACACACGCGAGTGTGTGTGTATATATATATATATATAACGAAAGAAGATGAGGATTCTACAACTTTGCTGCTTGAGGAAAGGAGGAGCTGCCGTATTCATAAACCGCTCCTCCTAAGACGGATTTGATGCTCACTCAGCAATCACCCTAACGCCTCTTCTCTCTCTCTCTCTCTCTCTCTCTCTCTCTCTCTCTCTCTCTCTCTCTCTCTCTCTCTCTCTCCAAACCCTATATTCTGAAGCACCATCGATAAACATGAGTTTTCAGGAGACACTTCATCCCACTTTGTTGCAAGAGCAGAGCAGAGAGGGAGAGAGAGAGAGAGAGACTCTCGCTTCCCTGTTAAATCCAGACTTTATCTTCTTTGCTTCTTCCCTGATTGTCACAAGTCTCCTCTCGTGTCCTCTCCTCTCGTGTCATCCATGCTGGTGCATGACGACTGAACCGCACATTTCACCAGCAACGTGCATGTATGTCTCTCGCGTCCTCATTACGCCCCCACGATCACAAGACGCTGGCTGGCGCACATCATTAACAGGCTAACAACACCAGGAGCCAGCCACCACCACCACTACCACCATCATCAAAATCTACCACTCCAACACACCACCACCATCACCACTGCGTCACTCCTGCTTATCACCATACGTTCCGACAACACACATATGCCACCAACATCGGTCGCTCCAACACACCACCATCACCACCACCATCAATGCAGCACCGAAACTCGCCACCCTCACACGCAAGCATCACCCACCAACTACTACACACATACCCCTATGCACACGAGTGCATCACACGCTTCTATCACACGGCATCATACCCAGTCATCATGATACACCACAATGAAGACATATCACCACCACAAACCCCTACACTATAACTACAAGCCAGTACAATATTCACTGAAATGATACCCACCAATACAACATACAATAGCACCACCACACGCTACCACCACACATCGCCACGGGACGCCACATACCACCAAAATCGAGTGACAAACTGTTTTAGAACACCATAGTGTCCTGCACCACCAGGTAGGTTAGGAGACTAACAGCAAATCTCTTCATCCCCGAGAACGAACTGTACGAGTTGACACAACACAAGATCATAATCCTGAAAAACGAGAGACCTGATCAACGCCACAGGCTTTGTCATCACACACCATCATTGCACAAAGGGGAGGGAGGGAAATCGTGACTTAGAATTACTTGTCAAAACGATGACAAAATTTTGATTGAAATGATCAAAGTTACTTTACTTGACAGCTAGAGAGTGAGTGTGAACGAATGTGGCCTTTGTTGTCTTTTCCTAACGCTACCTCACGCACATGCAGGGGGGAGGGAGTTGTCATTTCATGTGTGGTGGGGTGGCGACGGGAATGAATAAAGGCAGACTATGAATTATGTACATGTGTATATATGTATATGTCTGTGTGTGTGTATATATATGTATACATTGAGATGTATAGTTATGTATATATGCGTGTGTGGACGTGTATGTATATACATGTGTATGTGGATGGGTTGGGCCATTCTTTTGTATGTTTCCTTGCACTACCTCGCTAATGCGGGAGAGTGCGACAAAGCAAAATAAATGAATAAATAAATAAAATATATATATGGATAAATATGAACTATCCTATGTAAATGAGAACGTTTTTATAGGTAGATACTTTTTTATCTATTGAAATGACAGAAACAAATAAGATTATGCAAGATTATGTTGCTGACCCACATATAATTTCATTATTTCATGTAGAGTTAGAGAGTCAGGCAAATGGTATGGTGAGACGAGAGGATGTAGTGAAAGCCTTGTGCAAGATGACATAGGACAAAATGACAGGAAGGGTTGGTATTGCAGATGAGTTTTATTAAGAAAGAGGATGATATTGCTATTGACTGGTTTGTCAGGCTGTTCAGTGTTTGCAAAGCTCAATTTGAGGTACCTGACAATTGTTGGAATGCATGTATAGTATAGACCCTTAGATAAAAGCAAGGGGAACAAAAAGAAATTCAAAATTACAGAATTTGTAAATCTGTCTAGTATACCTGGTAAGGTGTGGGGTTGAGTGGTGATTGAGAAGGTGATGGCTTGCATAAAGCTCCTGAGAAGGTGGTGGCTTGCATAAAGCTCCTGAATTTATGAAAAATACTAAGAGAAAGAGAAGGGATTTTATGTGGAGTTTATGGAACTGGAGAACATATGGTAGGGTTGAGAGAGATGCCTTAGGTATTTCATCTATTTTTTATGTACAGTATTTCTTGAACATTTCCACATATTTACAAATCATCAGGTTACTATTACTTACTTGATTTTTACAGTATTCATTTCCATTTTCAGCTGATTGAATGGAGCTGTGAGGATGTATGTGGGTGGCTTGTTGAACAAGGGCTAGCAGAGTATTCACACAATTTCCGTTCACACGCCATTGATGGACGAGAATTGCTAACTGTGACAGATGAAATCCTCGAACAAAAACTTGGTGTTGGTAGGTTGTTATCAGTAGAAACTAATCATGAAGGGCACTTTTTGGCAAAGTCATTATGTAATTTAGAAATATTTTGTAATTATTTATTGATTCAGAATATGTTCATTAGACCATTCATTTATTGTCATCAAATTTCTTTTGGTGCTGAGCAAGTATGCATCATTCAGATAGATTAGATTCATAATTGTTCTTTATGTGGACAAGTTTGAAAATGAGTTGTGTTATGTTAGTTTTTTAATCCCCTTTAACCCAGAAAGTAAGCTTGTCGACATTGTCAGTCTTTTTTTTAAAGTTTGATAATGTTTTCTTTACATGTGTTTCTAAGCTTTAGCTTCTTATCTTGTATGGTAGTATGGTATGTTATGTAAATGGGTTGAGGATATTGTGAAAGCCTTCTGTTGGCAGTACAGTTATTTCCTTATTTAGGGCAGGGGTTATTGTAACTACAGGATGTACTGCATGGTCGGCTAGTGTCAGCAGCCTTGGATCAGGCATATATAAGGATCTTACCTAATGTTCCCTCAGACTACTACGGTTTAATGCTCCTACCTACGAGTATCTAATGCTTCTACCTACTATACCTAATGTTTCTATCTAATGCTCCTGCTTAAATGTTCTTACCTACTACCTCTGTCTACTGTTCGTACCATTTTGCCAAAAGGCAGGGCTATCTGATAGTGCTCACTGCAGGAATATCTAGAATTATGAAGAATGAGCTGTGTGAGTTAAGTGTTGTTAAGTGTTATGTATGACAAGGAGAGATTGTATGTTCATGGACAGAATTCCAGTAGTCCATGTGTGAGTGAGGCGGAAAGAAAAGACAGCTACCTGGGTCATAGGATTGCAACTTGACAGCCACTGAAGTGCTGGCTCACTAAGCAGCTGTCACTAACCCTGCCAATACTCACGTGGGTAGTACTTGTAATATACCTCCCTGGTCGTTGGCTGCCTACCAACTACTTTAATTTGCTGGAATGTTACATGAATGGTGTTTATCATTTTATCTGTATTTTTCATGTCATCTCATGTGGCAGAACTTTACCTTTCTGGGCTGACCTTGACAAACTTCTTCAGGCTTCCATGTCCAACACATCCTTGTAGCATGTCCTGTCCCTTTCACACCTTCCTCATACTCTCAGGCAATTCTCCTTGTACCATTTTATTCCATACAGTTTACATATTTTATGTGTTATGATTTCAACATATGTTTTGAGAATAGTATTGATGTAACTTATGTATGCATATCTTTTATGTTTCAGATGCTCTTGGCCATCGCAACAAAGTCCTTCGGCTCATTAGGAACTCCACACAAGATTCACAAGCCAAGAAAACAGCTCCAGATGCACCACCTACAGAGTACCTTTGTCCTATTACTCAAGAATTGATAAATGATCCTGTTCTGTGTGCAGGTTGGTGCTTTATATAAGAACTTGCTTATATTTATGAATTCATATGGTGTTAGCCTTATCATGTAATATGATTAGAGTTCCAAGTCTCAGCCTGCAATTGGTTATTCCTTGAACAAGAACTTACCTCTGGCAAGGTTTTATCATTGTCAGTGGACAGAAAACTGTAGTCTTTTCAAGGTCATTCATGCTCCTGAAGTGTCCATCATTTCTTTGTTCTTGTATGTAGCACAACTTTCATGCTGCAGGAGTTTCATGAAGGGGGATTACGTGATAATGAAGGACATAATATGATACATCCTCGTATGATATAATACATCCTCGTATTGGCAGTCATTTAGTCATTTCTTGTCCAAACCAGAGATTTTATTCAGTCTACCTTTTCAATGAATAGACTTTTATTTAATTAGAGGGTTTATTTTACTTACCTTTTCAGTTTGAAGTGCTTTTCTAGATTTTTTAGAATAATTAATTTGTTTTACATACAGATGGATTCACGTATGAACGGGTGGCAATGGAAGCTTGGCTTGCCAGTGGAAAACGAACAAGCCCAATGACCAATGAGAAGCTTTCGCACCTCACACTTACTCCAAACCGAACATTACGTACGTTAATACAAAGGTACAAAGAAGAAAAAATGTGACCTTGTAGGGTATGTGTGTACTTTTTGTTTTTTGCAAGACAATATACAGACCATTTAGGGACAGTTATAACAGTAGTTATAAGTGGTATAGTTGAAAAGTTTATTTATATATTATGGTAAGAAGCTGTAGTGTAGAAACATTGAATGTTTAGTTTTATAATATACTTTGAAGTAACTGTAAGAGTGAATATGATTCAAAGTGTATTGTTCATGTCTTCAGAACACAGTTTGAATTCAGCTCTATGTTTGATAAATCCTCAACTACATTATTAACAGTTTCATAATATATAGGAAAGGAATTGTCTGAAATTTTCAAGCCTTTATTACTGTAACTTTTAGAATGTGGGATATGATATGTGTAACATTGGTATGGTTCTCATTTAAGTTAGGACTTGTACCTTATTTCAGATAAAATAGATGTGATATATCTTTTGCATGGTAGTCAAAAAGATGATCACAGCTAATCCTAATGATTTCATGCTTTTCTAAAAATCAAACAAATCTGGTTACCATGTTAATTTACAGACTACCTGTCTCTTCAAACATGGGAGAGATTTGTTTTGTAAAATCAAAAGAGGTTCTGATGAACAATTATCAAAAGGGGATATAAGATGAATTAGGAGATTTGTATGGTTCATATGAGATTATACACAACACAAACTTCTTTAGTAGATTCGTAATTGAAGTAAATGGGAAGTTCTTGTTAGGGTGTAAAAGTTTGTGCTTACATTCTGGAGATCCAGTCTTGTAAATGACTGACAAACATCCTCAGGCATAGTGCTTCAGGTCACTGTCATTCATCTTTGTGCTTGCAATACCTAGGAAGTTCAGGGTATATCATACCAGGCAGTTGGAGACTGAAAACTTAAGGTTGTAGGAACAGAGTTTGTTATGAAGAGGTTTTGGTGATGATGCTGAGTATATATTTGTCATGGAATTCATCTAGTATAAGCTCAGGCATAGCTTCCCATTCAGGGACTGAGCCTTCAATATCTTTATTTGTTGTGTTAACTGAGCTTATCCTTATTTGACCCTGAACAAGAGTTGATGGTTTTTCTCAGAAATCTTTAGGAGTTTGAGTGAACTTTGAGTCTTACTGAGGACAGTATGTGGTGTAAGTTGGTTTAATTGATTAAGTAATGAAAGGGTAACAGAATAGGTGAGATACTGAAATGAATGTGGTTGGGAGAGCTGAAGAAGGTGTGCTGAAATGGTTTGGACATATAGAGAGAATGAGTGAGGAAAGGTTGACAAAGAGGATTTATGTGTCAGAAGTGGAGAGAACAAGGAAAACAGGGGATATTGGAGATGGAAGAATTTAGTGGAAAAGATTTTGAACATGCAGGGGAGTGAAAGGTGTGCATGGGATAGAGGGAATTGGAATGATGTGGTATACTGGGGGTGATGTTCTGTCAGTGGACTGAACCAGGGCAAGTGAAGCATTCAGAATAAGCTATGGAAAGTCCAGTGGGGCCTAGTTAAAGATAGGGAGCTGATGATTTCAATGCATTACATGAGAAAGATAGAGAATGGATGTGGGTGGATGTGAATTTTATTTATTCATTCTTGGCACTACTTCACTAATGCAGTAAATGGCAATCAGGTATGAAAAAGTAAATAATTTCTTAAATGTCATGATCATATTGATGAAACACCTGGGTTTCAACAAGGCAAACATGATACCTGATGTAACTAATAGATTCTTTTTTGATATATAAACAAGTCTGTTTTAAATTCACTTTGTAGATTTGTATTTCAGTACTTGTTATTTATATAATTATAACATTTGTTTGATAACTATTGTAAGTGAATTTCTAATCAGTAAACATTGCAGTGCAGTAGGTAGTGAAAAATGATTGACAAATATGTTAATATGTAATCAGTATGGCATGTAACAACTGGAATGAAAGAAATAGTCACTGGTCAGATTTTTATATTAGATGGCTTGACAGAAAAATGATATTGATGCATTCACTTTGATAGCATTTTTTGTATGTCAAACTGCCCTCCACTAGTATTCGTTATGTATTTGCCAGTTATGCTTGGTATTTTTGGTTGTCTTTGATTATGGATATTTTTATTGGCAAGGCATTGAAATAGTTCAGTCTCACAGAGTAAGTCTTTGCACTCCGATTGTGCTAATCTATTCACATTAGTTTAAAGATTTATAAGCATAGTTACAAAGCAATATAAAGGCAAAGCTCTGTACAGGTATCACAGATACTAATACTGATAATCAGTTTCATTCTTTAACAACATAAATGTATTATAATTGATAGAAAATAAAATGTACATATGAAGCCAGACATCCCCATTTAACCCAGTTGAAAATGGGACAATTTCCAGTCATATTTTAAATATCAGTTGACCTTATGACTAGCAGTCATAAATGTTCATTTTTTTTTTTTTTGGATGAAAAACAGATACACCTATAGGTTTTTAAAAAGACAGTCAGTCATTATGATGAAAAGTGCAGAAAAGCTATAAGTGGTCAGAAGATAATAGTGGGCATATGTAGTTCTGGAAGAAAAGTAGATATCATTACTAAATATATTGGTATTAAAGCATGAAAATCTGCATAGGCAATGCTGGGTAATGTAACTACATTGCTCTATCTATTTCATTTTTAGTAATTACATCATCTTTCTTTGAAATGATAATTTTGCAGTTTTGTCATATCCATTGTAACAACTGCACAGATTTGAAACACACAACACAAACTTTAAAATCAAATGATGTCCCTGGTGAATGAGGGCTTGATCTTACTAGTCATGGGAAGGAGAGGTGACCGTTGAAATGGCTGTGGTGAATGAGGGCATGATTTTACTAGTCATGGGAAGAAGAGGTGACCACTAAAATGTCTTGTAATAGTGGATCATCTTGGTGTCAGGTGAACTTACTGAATTATGTATGATAAGTTAGCCTCATTATAGTTTGCTCTCTCAGCCTATAACATTATAGTTTGATTCAGGGACTGGGCAGGTTTGGCAGAGATTGTATGTGTGCATGCATGCATGGATGTTAGGACAAAGTTTTTATATTTGTTGGGCCACTTACATTAGTCTTTTTTTGTCACAGTTATGTAAATCTTTAATGCTCTCTGCAATCTTTTTCTTTACTTTGGTCCAGTACACACTTGTGGAGCCTCATTTCTTATGTCTTTAGTACCAGTTAATGATCTTAGCTGTTGACATGGCAGACAATTGTAAACCTGAGTATCATTACTACTGTACAGGCTTTAACTTTCTGGTAACATCTGCATTCTCTTCATATTTCCCTTACTTGTGCAATGCATCCAGAGCTCAGTTGCTGAAGTTTTTTCATCCTTTCTGACACTTTCATTGCCTAGCTTCCTGTTGTGTACTTATTTTAGATTGCCTTCTGATGTCAAAGAACTAGTCAAAATTAATATTGTCTTGGCCCCCTTGGCATTTATTGGAGTTTATCATGTTTCTCTGTGTCCTTTCTTCCAGTGTAGGCTGATCAAGGATACCCTTTCTCTGTTACTCACTTAACTTAATTGTGGCACCATTCTTGTTGCAATGATTGATCTCTAGCATGTTTGTGTGTTTCGTTAAATGAGGCTACAAGGGGTTTTTAGGGCTTGGCTTTGGACCGGGGGCTGTGGTTTCAGTACATTGTACATGGCAGCTGTAGAGTTGGTGAGAGTGAATTCTTCATCCATATCTGGTACTACCTTTCTACATGGGAAAGAGTGAATAAGTAAGAAAAAACAAATATCACATAAAAGCCAAACAACCCCTTCAGAATAACTGGTACCTTTGATCCCCCCAAAATATAGACACTGCTAAGTCCCAGGGAA
Source organism: Panulirus laevicauda (assembly GCA_032273605.1). Classification (NCBI taxonomy): domain Eukaryota; kingdom Metazoa; phylum Arthropoda; class Malacostraca; order Decapoda; family Palinuridae; genus Panulirus; species Panulirus laevicauda. The sequence goes on along the minus strand of JAUTXX010338535.1, from coordinate 5,077 downwards.
TTCAGACAGATCTATCTGTGACACTGCCCTGCTGTAGCTCTGAGTAACTGTGTAACTTTTTGCTTATATTAGCATCTCTCCACTGAATTAGAACAGTGTTCTCATTGAGCAAGATTTATAACAGCTTGTCTAGGCTAAACACTCGTTGAGAACAAATGGCGAGATACCTTATGGTAATTTTTTTTCTTTCAAAGCCTAGACTAAGGTATCTTTCCTTGCCAACGTGGATGCAACTATAACTTAAATTTAGCTTTATTGACAAAGTATGATTGTAGGAACTGGGAAGTATGCAATAACCAAACCATTTGAAACATACATGTACAAGGTCACGGATGAAAAAGGGGTAACCTTATTGTGTAAAGGGTGCAGATGAAATGACGATTTGTACAGTATATAGATGTTATATTATGTGTAGCTTAGTTTACAGTATAGAGTTTCAACTCCTAACGTTATGTCTATCTGTATCATCTACTCATTCAGAGCAGAGTCAAGAGTGTGGAGGATCTTTCTCAGACATATGGTTAATGATCATTTCCACATCTTCATGTGCCAAGGATCTAGCAGAAACAATAGAAGTATTTGCTTAACCATTCACCAAGCTGCTTGACTTCCCATGTAGATCAATCACCACTTGTAGCAAAGAACATGAACTTGTAAAATGGATAACAGTTGCATCAATAGAGGTATAAGTGAGGAAAAAAGTAGAAGGAAACAAGTGAGAGATTACAGAAAAAAAGGAAGATGTATAACAGGAAAGGGAATATTTAGTTATAGTTAAACAAAAATAACAATCTGTAAAGTACAGTGGAAGACAAAAGTCAGTTATGGGTATTATGGTGTGAGAATCTCTCAAAGACCACCAAGTAGTGCTATTTGTGAATGTGGTCGAAGAAAGGACATTCCCTTTCTTAATCCTTCTACAGGTGAATAGGGCCGACTATACATACCTTTAGAGTAGATATAAACATAGCCATAACTGATAATGAAACAGTACCATTGGACAGAAAAAAGTAAATTTATTCTTTGTTGAGCATTAATGGTCACTTATGCATACTAGGCTGAGGGGGCTAATAAATATATAATATTGATTTAGATCTCTTCTGACTAGGTTATTCATTGACATAAAACAGTCATAGTACTAGGTTATTCATTGACATAAAACAGTTATAGTGATTAATCAAATGGCTGGGTAAAGTTTTTCCATCTTGTTTTAGATATATATGAATCACTAGCATCCTATGCAATAACTTTGTAAATTTTTTTGCTGTCATTATGACAGCCTTAATATTGAATGTAAAACTTCATCTGAAACGAGAATGTTATGAGTAATGTTTTTAGTATAATCATGCCTAACTCTGTTTGAGGTTTGTACATAAGTTTTGTATAACATATCAGTGCATTATGTCAGCACATGTATTTTGAAATGTGGTATATGATGTAATTATTCATTTTTATTACTGTTCACCAGAGTGATTTTGTTGAATACCAGTATATACTGTAGGATAAGTCATGATCATAATGGTTGTGTTGTTAATTATTCTTAAGCTATGAGGGTTTACCTCTGTTATCAGGTTTCATTGTATCTCTCTTTTCAGCTCTAAACTTTGTCAGTGCATTCATCAGAAAGATTTCTTTCCCCTTTAAAATGGAGATGAGTAGTAGCAAAATAGCCCATACGGAATTCTCCAAATGAAACTTACTACAAACAACTAACATTATTTTTCCTCTTAGTATGTATCTTTCAATCCTACTCAGTGTATGCTTCCTATTTTGTGATTACCATTTGTATGTTGTAGGAAGAGAGTTTTACACTTGTGTTGCCCCTTCTCTTAAACTTGTACCATGCCTTTACTCTTTATGTATGTATGCACACACACACACACACACACACACCCTAGCCTATGCCAAGTACTTACTACTTACTGTTTGCTTCATTTATAACTTGATTAGTTTCTCACATCTTTTTTTTGTTCATGTACATGTAACTGCCACCTCAAATCTTTTACTAATGAAAATGTATCTTTCTGCAACAACTTCATTCATCACAGTCACCACTTATTCTGTGCCAACATCTTGGTCTCATGAAATCCATATCAGCTTTCTGTTACAAGTGAGACCTAAACATTTTTTTGTAGAATGTTCTGAAATATGGGCAGTATTTAGAGGGCAGTCCAAAATTTAACTGTACTGTAGCCTTTAAATTTGAAGCATACAGTATACAACAGTAAGAGGGCATAAGGGAAACAAAGAGAGAAATTCAACTGTATTGAAAACTCATGAAGTACCTCAATTGTAGTAATCGTAATGTTTTATCAGCACTAAAGCTGTAAATACTATAAAGCACTCTGAGATTTATGTTATAGTCTTAGTGGTATATTAATGATAATCTGGTATGTAACACTTTTTCTGTATGTTAGGCATGAGTTCTTCAATTTTTTATTGCATATTTTCTTTCTTAAAAATTTACCTCTGTGAATTGTTTGAAAGCTTCACAAGTTAAACTCGAAAAGTAATTTAGAATTAATGTTACAAGACAAAATAGGAAAATGTGAAAAAAGTATTGTACTATGGTTTATGAGGATTTGAATGAAATGTTACTGTCCAACAATTTGTATTTTGATATTCAGATCAGTTAATTTTTTGCACTAGTAACATTCTTGTTTCACAGAACCTGTGAAACATATTACCTCGCTAAAGAAATAGTGAGACGAATAAGTACGAGATGGTGATAAAACTAGTTCATAAGCAGTAATAAGTTAAGGTGTATCAATTTTGCTCAAGCCTTTTATGCTGGAGTGTTTTGTACATACTGAAAGCTTTACATTGATTTTAGCTAGGATACCCTAAGCTACCAATTATGTAATACATTTTGCACTTTTCATACAAGAGAAATGTGTTTATGATTTTTTAATAAATGGATATTCACCAGTATGACCATGATTTTTCCAGTGAAAAGTATATTATGATTTTTCAGTGAAAGTTGAAAACTTGCTTCAACGAAGGGAGTGTCTTGTTAGTGATTGTAAGAGGTTAAGAGCACCTTCTAATGATTTTCTGCAGTAAAAGCAACTGAAGCTTGACACAAGAAGCACAAGTACTCAAACAAGGTATCAGCATTAACCAACATGTCTTTATTTGGCCAGCTAGCTAATCACAGTCCATTTAATTAGCAGAGTTTAATTTCTGTGCAGATGAAATGTACCAAGTTAGTTTGTCAAGATGAATATATTAATGTGAGTGTGATAGTTATAGAGAATTGAGTGTATTAGTGTAATACTGAAAAATCATTAATTATGTCCATTGGATTTCTGATATTCATTCAGTAAAGAGAGATGTTGGAAACTGGGATGAATTCAGCTTTTGTGCACTGTGCTAACATTTTGTAATTCTGAGAAGCTTACATAAGTTGTCCAATTTCACTCAACCTTGGCTTGTGATGTAAACTGCAGCTGTGATGATTGAGATGCTCATTCTATTTAATTGATTCAAAATATTACCAGTCTGGGTATGGAGCAATGTTTTGATATTACAAAACTCATTTAAGACTGCCTTAGAAGATGAAGGGTTATCATGTTATATTTCTGGAGCAATTTCTTCCATGCAGTTGTGCTAATCTTGCAATAATTCTTTCCTTATATTGGCAGTCAAGTAGAGCATTTAATGTTTCTTAGATAGCTGTATAATCGTAGGATATTAAATGAGAAACTGTGTTTGAACTGTAATGCACTTAGTTTACAGAGGGTTATTAAAAGGCCGTGTAAAGGTAAGTCCCTTTTATTTTGGGCAACCCAAGCCTTACCATATATTGTCAGGTTTTGACATAATGGCAGATGTTCATAAGAGATCCCAGTAAGTGCTAATTCTATGTACCAAAAGGGAATTTTGAATGACATTAATAAGTGTTCATGAATGATATCAATGAACAGGTAGTTTTTAGAGGAGAAATTTTGTTAAGAGCATTTTGTCCTTGAAGCTCCTTAACAGGGGATGGCAATTGATTTAAGAATATCGAACATGAGTAATAGTTTTTCTAAGAGCTAAATTGATTTTTTTACAAATTCTTTACAGAATTTGAATTGATTTTAACATATCACACTATTTTTTTAACCCACGAATTCTTTTTACCACAATAAATACAGTGATTCCATACTGCAAATTATCAGTTAACTTGTTACTGTAACTTACTACGTACTAGAAACACATCTACATACACATAAGAAATTAAAGTCGTAATTATTAATTCATTTATGCATCAATAATTTTTCCCTAACTGAATGATTGTGGTTTAGGGAGAAAGGTGATATTTTGTGAAGGTAGTGTATGATTAGACCATCAGGAGGATGATTTAGGCAATTTTTATAATCTTTCTCCATCTTGTTTCCCAGTGTGGGAAACCTTGGGCATGGCAAGTGAAGTCAAGAGCTGCTGATGAGTAGTCAACCAGTATTTTGAAGGTCAACAGCACTGGGGAGTGGTATCCATCCATTATTGGCCTTTTCACTGAACTACACGCTCCAGAGGGGAATGCTTCCATGAGGTTAAGGTGACAAGGGCACCCTCCCCCAGCAAAGTGAAGAGAGCAACACAGCAGCCCAGTGCCAGCAACAGGAAAGCTCCCAGAAGGTGCTCCATACTCAACACAGTGCGTGCCCCTTCAACCTGGACTACCTGTTGGTGGTTTACAAAGGAAACGTTAATAGTGATGTAACTTACTCAAAGGTAAATACTTAGTTTTACTTTGTATTATTATAACTGCAGATTTTAAAGCAGTGACAAAAATTTATATCAGGCATAAGGAAGTGTATGTATATATACATATTGTAATTTTTTTTTCTTTTTTCTTTTTTTTTTTACTATACTTCCTGCACAAGCGAGGTAGCACTAATAAACAGACAAAGAACGACCCATCCACTCATATACACATACATAAACACCCATACACGTACATATACATACATATACATTATATTTTATTTATTTATTTTTTTTTTTGCTTTGTCGCTGTCTCCCGCGTTAGCGAGGTAGCGCAAGGAAACAGACGAAAGAATGGCCCGACCCACCCACATACACATGTATA
>JAUTXX010338424.1:275-24132 GCA_032273605.1 Panulirus laevicauda | reverse complement strand
GGTGGGTTGGGCCATTCTTTCGCCTGTTTCCTTGCGCTACCTCGCTAACGCGGGAGACAGCGACATAGGATAATAAATAAAAAAAATAATATGGTAATACTGATCTGGATAGATGAACTAGTTGATCCACGGATACAACCAATAATCTTTACATTTTTACGGTAATAATGGAATGACTGAGCGAGCAGAGAGTGTTATAATGATACTGTCATGTCTCCTCCCTCCCCCATCCGGTCATTATCCAGTCTTTTAAGGGTATGGGCCCCACAGAGAGGAAGTTTCACAGAAGGGAGAGAGAGAAGACAAAGTCTAATATTGACTCACGAGAAAAGTATTCTATAAAAGTTCCATATAATACAATACCTTGGATCATGAAGTCTCGAATAATTCGATGAAATTTACAGCCATTGTAATAACCTCTGCGTGCCAACTCTGCAAAATTTCGACAGGTATTTGGAGTATGTTTCCAGTACAGCTCCAATGTCACTTCACCCATTCTGAAAATAAAAGAAATATGTTACTATGAACACCATAACACTTGGGTATCATCTAAATATCAAAATAATGATAGAAGGCTTTGAACCAAGGCCCACTTCATATGACGCCTCTTGATGCATAGAGTGAATATGTCCTATGATAGACCTTGTCCTTAGGGGGTTAACATTAAATAAAATACTCCATGATAATATGAACTTATATTTTCCGCCATACCTTCCTTAGGCAGGTTAATCACTTTGATATGAGAGATAATATTATTTACAGCTGTACTCACGAGGTCTCTAATACAACATAAGGAGGCTGCCATGACTTGTCTGGGATAGACATCCTCTTTGGGAAAGCTTCAAGATTTGTTTATAACCACGGCAGAAAAATGGTAGAAAAGACAAGAAACCTCCACACTATCTGGCAAGATGTCTTACCAAGATGGGAAACTAAACGATAAAACCGTACAAAATTTATTTATGTTTTTAGCGCCACCTGTCAATTAAATGCCAAACCTGAGAGACTAATTCAGATTTTTGCCATATTATTATTATTTAAGAAATCCAGTCATATTTAGAGTAGTTAATGGAAAAGATCATTCTTATAAAATAAGAATATATCATGCCAATTCAAAGCATAATTACATAGTACTGTCACAAATAGGCAAATATATGTAGGTCTATAAATGTAATTACTTTATCATAATTAATTACCTATTTATGTAGGTGTCAGTTAGATTAATCAATACTAATGTTGTTCACACTACAAGAAACTGGTAATTGCTGTTCTAATGTGTCAGATGAATTATATTTGAAAGGTTAATTTTCAATTTCCAGTCTTCAGGTAGATAATGTAATTCAAGAGATCCCTGAATACACAGGTCAGGTAAAGAAACGATTTTATTATCAGAATACATCCTTTGTGGTATTCATAGAGTGTATTTCTTGTCAGAAAGATTTATTTGTAAAGCATTTTAATTAGAATTTCATAGGATGGATGTAAGGGTAACACAGCTAACATCATTTAACATAGTAAGATTTATAAATCATTCTATCTCACTATTCAATAGACACTAGGCATAATCAACGATCGAGCTTAATATTATCTATCGATTTAGATATATAAAAGATATATATAGTGGTAGAAAAGGCAATAGATCATTTTTAGAATGTGTCTGTAGCCCACATCCAGCAGTCCACAATCACAACAATCGATGAGGATAAACAGACTTTGAGGCTGTTTATCTCTGTTCAGGTGGGTTATTATAACACTTTTCTTCTCATATTATAGCATGTTGTTATCGCTCAGCTTTCCACAGTTGTGAAGATATGTAATCCGAGTTTGCTCTTTCCTCAGTGGAGATAAGTCTAGGGCTTAAACAGTGGTGGGAGATATGCATGTGTGTGGTGAGTGTATCATATTATTATGTTTCATCATTTATCTTGTATATTTTTTGCCAATTAATTGGTTATACTACACCTGTGTCTGCTGTAGATCCTCACTGAAGGCTTGAGGAAATTTTGAAGCTCTACAAAGTATCGTTAATTTTGAAAAATGAGAAAGATAATATATTTTATTGTTCCTAATTGGATATTTAACGATTGGGAAAGGTATAGTTTAGTTCGGCATTTCTCTTGTCTTTGGATCTTGTGTGATTTTGTTCTTCAGTATTACTGGCGCACGCCAGTGATAGTTAGAGATTGATTTTCAGCTTCGTATTTAATTGGTAATTTAATTCGGCAACAGTGGTATATCAGGAGAAAATTGGGATTAGCTTATGTGATGATAGGTAATGCACTTATACAAAACCAAAAGAACCCAAGATACCTACACCTAGCATTCAAGATCTATTTAATGTTCTTATAGAAATACATCAGTCGTACTTATGATTAAGTACCGTATATAAACAGATGGCACATCAAGTGGCTTTGTGATCTTCAGGAGCAGATGGCGTAATATTTTTGTGTGTCTTCTCTCAGTTCAACTATTAGGTGAGGTTACATTAGGTTTTTATAGGTTTATTGATTTCTTACGAGTGTATTATATTCTTTTACATATGTAACCCCATATTTTCAGTGATGTTCATAGCCCTTACGTTTGTCACCATAGATATCAGGGTACTATTGATCTCAGCTATTGAGGATTGTGGCCTGTCTTTATTGTCAATATAACTATTATTCTTTATCATGGAAACATTTCTTTTGACGTAAATGTTTGCGATTCTTTATATTGGGCCTGGTACACGTTGTATAACATTGTGGTCTGCTACATAGCCTCAGATTCTGAATAATATCTGTGTCCCCATTTTTTTTATCATTATTCCCTGAGATATATACTTTTCTGTGCATACTTTTTTGTGTTTGGGGAAGATTGAACGTGCTATCTATGAAGGAAAATGAATTCATGTTCGTTTTGGTATATTTCAGACGAAATTTCCTTAGGTAACCATGGCAACACTCGAGGACCGCATTTTAGGAGAGAAGTTGCAGTATTATTGCAGTAGCTCAGAGGATGAAGATGATGAGGACGATGAGGAAAAGGATGAAGAGAACACTCAAACCAGCCTGAAGGATGCCAAAATACCACCTATGGAGCCTGAACTGAGAAACTGGGAAGGATCATCTACTAATGTAAGTGACAGTTGGTCTATGGAAAAAATATATTTCTGCATGAAAACAGTGCATTACCACTAATGCCATACAGGACGCAATGCTATCGTTGGCTGAAGCCATCTCGGATAAATTTTTTGGAGTCTGTAAGCAGTGTGGTAGTGGAGTGACTGGGCCTAAAGCCATATTGTATTTGTGAAAGAGGAATATTTTGCCTAATTCTGTTCTGTATCAATTTTAATGACTGGATACTGAAGATAAATGTGTTACAGAGATATAAGAGGAGGGTCTGGAAGGTTTTAGGATTAGTAATATGCTGGCAAGCATCTTGATGTTTGGGGTCTTGGTGTGTAACCAGGAGTGGTTGAAGATCGCCTCAGATTGACTGGATTGCAATTAGGCCAAAGTATTTCCAGTGAAAGTTTGAGATGATGTCAGGGCCTGCTGCAGGAGAATTCTTTAAGGGTTTAACTGAACTGCACGAGTCAGTGAGAGTGAAGGGTGGATGAGCAGCTGTTTCAAGACTGAGTTTAAGTAGGTTCTTCATTACTGTTCCCATTAAGAGGTGTAGTTGCTTTGTGGTTAATTTTTTGGGTATTTTCAGGAGGAAGTGTGTGTGTGTATTCTCTGGGAAAAGGGATATTGTTTGACCGGGTCAGAAACGCTTTATGTGCAGGAACTGGGCTGGTGTGGATTATATCTAACAAGTGATAGGGTTGGCTGCAGTGGATTCTGTGGTTACAAAGTGTTATGGAAGTAGTACCGCTCAGCTATTTGCCTTTCTGTGATTAGATTCACAATGGCATTGTCCTGAGTTTGGATCTTCTCTAGGATTCTGTTGGTGATAAGTGGTTTTGTTTGACCATTTATCTTTGACTACCATGGTCTGCAACCTGCAGGAAGAAGTCTGTTTTACATGTTTTCTATGTCTTTGTGGTATGCGTTTCTTGCTGGTTTGGTTGGTGTTAGTGATGTAGTGTGAATTGGCATGATGCAGGGATGAGAAGTCACCTTTGATAAATGAATCAATCTTAGATTCTATGTGTTGTGAATGCTGGCCAACCTGCTTTCCTACAGTTTGTGTAAAGTAAGTCATTCCTAAAGGCTTCATATTTAGAACTCTCAAGCTCTATAATAGAGTTTCCCAAGGAGAAAATCTTTCTCTAACCATTTTCAGTCTCTTCCAATACGACCTTCCATATTCACGTCCTGCAGACAACAGTGTGAATGTCCACTCATATGCAGATGACCTTTCAATCACACCAAAGCAACCCAACACTTTTCAAGGAAAAACAAGCATGCAATACCATTCCCGTTACATCTGCTTTTGCTGCTGCTAAGGTACCAGTCTTGAATTTATTCGTTATTTTCAGTTTACTTCACTGTGTCTTGTATACATATTACTTCATCCTTACTGTTTCTTGTCATCTGATTTCTGAGGCTGGTAGCATATTTCATTCTTTTTTTTTGAGTTGGTATATGAAAGGGCACGTTTATTAGAATAAGATTCTTAATCTAGTATTATTAGTAAGTGATATTTTAATGTCCATAAAGTTTTCTGAAGCATTTCTCAAAAGCTCAGTCATGTTAATCATAAGTCCAGTATTCTTTATACATTTATGGTAAGATTAATCTTTACTTACCTCAGTAGTGTCCATGTATTTAATCATTATTACTCATGCTTTTTTCACAAACAGACTGGGCCAAAAGGAGTATTGAAAGACTGGCAACGGTTTAAGCAGCTTGAGTCAGAGAAAAGGAAAGAACAAGAAAGGGAATGTATTATGCTGGCGAAGAAACTCACCCTTACCTGCAGATCACATGTAAGATGAATCGTTGTTTACAAATTTTTAAGCACACCTAACTCTGTATTCTTAATGATGATTCTTTTTTGTACTTACTCACAGAACCACACAAGCATCTGATGAGAGCACTGGAAGATTAAGTAGCCTCTAGTTTGCCTAGAAGGTTTGGGTCCACCTGATTCAGGAGAGATTATTGGCTGAGATTGGAAAAATGTTGACCCTTCATTCAGCCTTCTGTATTAGATTGGTTCCTGGGTCCTATTAAGTTTCATGATAACAGATATTGGAAATTATCATAAAGGATATTGTTAAACATTGTTAATTATATGTTTTGAATTTTTAGAAAGTGTTCCTCTGTTTTTTTGTGCATGTGCCTCAGTGTTTGCTACACAAGGGGTATAGATGTAGAATAGAGCATCAGGGATCTACGGTTCCTTTGGGGTAGAAATGTCTTTCTGCTGCCAAGTACCCTCTCCATGGAACCTGGAAGTGTTAAAGATCATAGATAGGGATAGATGAAAAGGGCAGAATGGAAAGGATAACATGGAGTAGATTGCTGTGTAATTCTGCAAGGATAGAAATGTTCATAGAATACTGCATTTGTCACCCCACTTTATACTGGGAGATGGTGTATTGATTAGAGATTGGCACTCGGTAAGATTTTCTCTTCACTTTTCAGCTGGATGATGAAAAGGAAAAAGAAAATCAGAATAAAGAAGAAGAGGATGTAGATGTCTTAATAGACGAGGAGTTCCTCAGACAGTATATCTCAAAGAGGATGGAAGAAATGATGGCTCACACATCAAATAAGTAAGACTTTGGGGTTTATTTTGTTCAACTGATTAATTTCTGTAAATCTATGATTGTTGCATTCATGCATTCATTTTTTAACTTCATTCACCAATATTGTCTTATTATCTTACATTTTCTTCATTTTCATTGGTCATCCATAGAATTAACAGTCACAGATCTTGTCATATACATTGTTGGTATTCATTAACTGTTACCCACTTTTCTGATGATTTGTGAGACCTGAATCTGGATTGATTTCAGGAGAAAATATTTACTGGAAGAAGTTTTTCCCATGGTTAACTTTTTTTTTTAAGCAAGAGATGAAGTTGTAAAAGATTTAATCACTCATGTGTAGAGTATTAACATCCTTTATAACTCTACCACTGATCTTGTCTGTAATGAATAGAAATTGTGGAAGCATGCTGTTTACACCTAGTTAGAATTAGGAGTTAAACCCCCACAGAATGGAAGCAAGACTACCAAAAAGCAGGAAATGGCCTATCCTTAGAAAATGGGCTGTTGAAAATCTCCAGTTTGCCTTTAAGCTAAGCAGTTACTCAATTTTTGTTAGGAAGGATTGTGCTAGGCTGCCTCCACCCACCCACCCACATCAGCGAGGTAGCACCAGGAACAAACAACTATGCCTCAGAGGGAAATCCTCACCAGACTGCATCCTCTGAGTAGTATTCGTTCTCCCCTATGCCCAGCGACAAGTGAGAGTTGACATAGGCCCAGGATCTGGTAAAATTTGAGGAATTTTTTGTTTAACTACCTCAGTGATTGTTCTTTAAAACTCTTATCTTTTAAGCACTTGGTCTGGGGGAAGAACTAGAGAGGAGCTTCAAATTGTATTGATTACTTTTTAAAACGTTATGCATTATGCACAGATAAATCTGGGATGAAATTCTAAGAGACTGTCAAGAAGAAGACACAAGAAGAAACAGGCCATGGAGATGAACAGATGCCACAAATGAATTGCTTGGAACTGGAAATATATCAGATGAAGTGATTTTTTTATCTTGTGTACTTAAAGATATTGTGATGTAGTGTGAATGGAAACTGGGTTTCCATTAAAGTCATTTGTTTAAGTTCTATAAAGTCATATAGATGATGTAGTCTTGTAAAGATGATATTTGATATGTATTATCCCAATGTTTATATCATTATACACACTCTTGTTCTGCCAGAGCACAGTTTGGTCGTCTGATTGCACTTGAGAATGGGGAATCCTTCTTGGATGCTATTGACAAAGAAGAAGAAGGAGTCACTATCATTGTGCACATCTATGATCAGGTAGGTTTCCATATGCTGGTAAGGCCTTATCATTTTGTGTATTGCATTGTGGTTTATTAGCTGTCTTTTGTATATATCTTTACTTTTTATTTTTTTCTTATGTAGCAGGGTGTCTTATGTAGAATCATCCCCAAACTCAGCAGTCACTGCGTATTGCTGCTTAATTTACAACTGAGATATTTGTGTCATAAGTATATATTCAATCAGGCTTTGATTCTTCAGTACTCTTTTCCTTTCACCTCAACCAAATACAGTTGGGGTGATTCTTTTCACATCCAATATCCCTACATATTCATATGGCATCTATACTTTTGTATATTTTATTCCATATTTTCCATCTTAATGTGTCAATTTTATTTGTCTCATCAGCGAAGATAATTGGACCACAGTTGAAAGGAAAAAGATTAGATTACACATTCTTGTTATTGAGAATTGAAAGCAGTTAGCTTTTGACAGGTGTTCAGATCCACATAAGAGCTTCATGCTCTTTTAAACCAGGCAGTGGCAGTCTTGAAGATCAAGTTTGAGATATGTCATTAATTAGGAAAGCGATGAAGTAGAAGCTTCTCGTGCTGGCTGCCCGTTAGACCAAGTAGCCATATAGTATGGAGGCTCATTTGGATGTTAAGGAATGTTATTTTAAAGATACATGTTTGACAGGGACATTGTCAAATATGCATAATCTTTATGACCAAGCAGTTTTCAGACATTAGATTTTTATGGATTTTAGAGATATGGGCCACAGGTTAAGGTCTGAATGTATTGTAACCTTAACCTTTTCTCAAAGGTATTCAAATGGGAAAATTTTTTTCTCTGCTATTTGTGTCCTGGAGTTAAGTAATGTTTAACCTCAATTGAGTCAGTACTTAGGTGTCAAAGGCTCTTACTGATATGCCATATGCTCCTATACATATACCTTGCATTTTTCTAAACTACTTTTGATTTGCTGGACCTTAACCTCAGTCCTGGTTCTTTGAACTTGACATGTACACTCAGTACCAATAGGCCTGAAATACTTTGCTTTCCCGGAAGAACCTGCCAGCATGCTTAAAGATTTATATTTATCTCATCAGATGTATTGTGTAATATATGCACATTTGCTCTTTTTAAAGGCATGCGTCATGTACATTAGATGAAGTGATACTTAGGAAATGATGGATGAATAAAAAATTGGATTGGTTATAGATATTTTTATATGAAAGTCAGTACATAGGCAATGTGAAAATGATGAAAAGTGTTCTTTCAAAAACTTCAGTGATAGAGCATTGTGTAAACTTTTTCAATGTAATTTCTCAAAATTATTCGTACTCCCTCTCATTGTTGTTTCTGACCCTAAGTTATGTTTTGATTTATAAAATTTTAGCTGATTGTTTGAATCACAAAAGACTGGTGATTTTGCATCATAACTTTAAACTTTTGTTACTTCAGGAAGCTTTAGGATGTGAGGCCATGAACGGTTGCCTGATGTGTCTGGCACAAGAATATCCTCACGTAAAGTTCTGTCAGTTGCAGGCATCTGCTGCTGGTGTTAGCAGTCACTTTGTAAGTGTTATTTAAAGTTAATTCTGCAAGTTTTTGCATCTGAGTTTTGAAATTTATTCTCTCTCATGCACGATTATCACCCTCATGAATGCTCAGCCCCTAGCACCCCAAAGCAAACTTTACTCAGTCCTTTCCTTTTATCCTCAGTTTACCCTCTTTTCAATGCTCCCTCCACTTCTGACATTGAATATGTTTGTCATTCTCTCTTTACTCATCCTCTCCATGTGCCGGAACCACTTCAGCACATCCTTTATGGCCCTTTCACCCATTTAGTGCTCAGTAGTACTCATGATTAGTCTGCCATATGCCAGATACTGTATTGTTGTCAGGCATTTAATTTCTAGCACATTCATCGTCTTCCATTTCCTTCTGTTCGAGGCCCAAAACTAGCTGAAGGCCTTTTCATGTGGTTATTGAAAAACCAAATTTATATCACACAGACCTATTGAACTCCTGTGCCTGTTTCCGAACTTTCCCAAAATCTACCATCCACATTCATACATTCTGTCATTTGCATAGTATGACAGACATATCTAGGATAGCTTTGCCCATTGTCACCATGTCATCGGGAGTCTTACTCTAACCATTGCCATAACCTTTATCATAGCTTGGATACTCTGTATTAGATACTCGTATTTATTTTCCTAGCTTCTAAGAATTGAATGGCAAAAAAAACCATAATATTAGTTTGGATTTTGCTTGAGTTATACAGCTTGAAAAATGGTAACATTACCTGCTTCATAACTTAAAGAAAATTAAACCTTTGTCGAAGAAACTATATGCAGCTGTTTCCCAGCATCTAAAGAATTGAAAGGCATGAAACCCATGTATTCCACTTTTAATGTGTTTTGTCCTGGAATTTGACCTGCCTTGTAACTTAATGAAAATTCCACCTCTGGCTGTAGAACTTAATAAAGATGTTTTAGATGTTTTCCAAATAGTATTTCCACCCATCCTTATTTTACCCTCAACTATGCCAAACTGCAGTTGACACATATTCCATGTTATTTTGATGTGCTCCTCACATACCTCATTGTAGACAACTGTTACGTTTAACTTTTCTGCTGCAGCTGGTAAATAGTGGACATCTATATTTTCCCCACTGCTGCAGATATACATATGGATCCTACTTTTTCTAATTCCTGTGTTATATGTTTCATTTTGAATGTATTTATTAAGAATGTTGTCCTTTGATATTCTGTAATTGTTGCCATACAGCTGTCACTAATTAATATTCCTAAACTTTGGGGCACTGTCCCTCTATGAAAATGTTACTTATGTGCTAATACAAATATTGTTGTATACTTTTGTACGCTGTAACAGAAGCAAGAAAAATTCACTTGATAATGGAAAACATTTATATATTCATCTGGTAGTACTGCCCTGCTGCCAACACCCGTGCCCTTTAACTGTGTAGCAACTGTTTGGATGACTGCTTTCAGAGGACTTTGAGTTTTGCATAATCAGAAATTATACTGTCCAGTACAATGTAAAAAAATATTCTAATTTTTTTTAACCCTTCAGAGGAAAAGTGTGCTAAATCGACTTCATTAACCCTTCAATTGCCCCATTCATATATTTACATATGTCTGGGCAGTTGCTTCACTTGTGTAAATGTGCAATGAGATTACCTAAAATAATTTCAAGGCTTAGTCCTAAGTTGGGTGGGGAGGGGATCCTATATTTCCCACATACCCTTTCACTGTGTGTAGATATTGCCATCATCGAAACATTTTTTTTTCTTTTTGTTGAAGTACTTTATATAGAATATCTGAATAAATGTTATTAACAGAGTATAAGTATAAATACCAGTAGTAGATTAATAAAGACCCAAGTAATTTTTTTTTTCATTTTCCAGAAAGTGACAGGGTTGCCAGCTCTGCTTGTTTACAAAGGGGGTCAGATGATGGGCAACTTTGTTCGGCTCACTGATGAGTTTGGAGATGATTTTTACGCCACAGATGTAGAATCTTTCCTAATTGAGTAAGTAGATTGATTTGATAAGTTGATTTTTTTTTCTACCTAATTCATAGATAGAGTAGTTATTAGACTTGCCCTCCGCCAGTACCCTGTTAAGGATGAGGCACTAAAGCGGTTGCTGTGGCTACCCCTTTGAGGGGGTTCCAACTGGAACAGGTGTCAGAGGTAGATAGATAGACAGATTTTTGTATTTTTATTGTACATGAGGTAGGTAATACATTTTAATAGCTTATGTCCTTATCGCAACACCTTTTACCCTCTTCATGATACATTGCCGTTGGTTTTGCATTGATTCATTAGATTTTATATGCCCTAAGGGCAGTCCCTGAAAGCAATAGATTTCCTATAATTCAGAATCTGATTTTTCCCTTGTGAATTCATGATTTAGAGTGTACTTTAGCAATCAGAAATTTCATAAGTAATTTGAACCCTGTCTAGAATTAGAAAAAAAAATGCATAGATAAGACATGGTATGTTTTTAATATACTCCTGTAGGAAGAACTTAATGGCTGTCAAGATTAACTGTTAAGAGTACTAAATCAGATTGTTGAGTCACTGCTAATTACTTTTCTCTTCATTGATCCTCATTTATTTTCCATGGCTTCCCGTTCCTCACCTAGACATGGCATGCTGATGGACAAGACACTCGTCCCACCAGGCATCACGGGTCCTTCCATACCAAGTGATGACGATGACAGTGACTTTAGTCTGGATGATTAGCTACTCTCCCATACATGGGTACCTTTTTGATCCTGCCCTATGTCTTCCTTTTAACAAATATTGAAGAGTCTAGATACAGTCTTTTAATGTTTTAGATTAATTTTCATATCCAGAAAATACTGTCGTAAATCTAGCAGTATCCCCATCAGGAATTACTCAACAGAACACGTACAGTAATGTTATGTGCATGGAAACATTGCCCATAATTGTTAGCTCTGCCATTGATTATTGTGCTTAAACTCCTTTCTTAATAATCTGTATTTATTTTGTCGGTGTATGATGCTTAATATTTTAAGTACAACAGCTTAGTCTAGGTGTGCATATTTACGTTATCTGAAGATTTTTTTCAGTAAGGTTTCGCCAGGTAGTTTAATGTATCACATATTAAGTTATTAAGTTATCTGATGTCTCTTCACTTTATAATTTCACACAAGCACTGTAATCGTCCAAACTTCCAAACAGAATACATTGTGGTTATCGGTCAAAGTTTCACATGAAGTACCTGGAAACCAGCTTGGGGGTTAGTGGTTGGTTATGGAGTGTTTTGCAAAAGAAGGATCAAATGATGTTGCAAAGATCTGAGTGATGAGCATATTAAGGCGAGTCCATATTGAAAGTATTTTTGTTTCTAAGTGCAAATGTTGGATGTTTGTAGTTCCTAGGTAGCCAGTGAAGGTCCTAAATACTTTTTTTATTGTGTGATTTGCATTTCTGAAGGTGTAAGAGGGTGAATGACCAAGCCAAGTGAAAATATAGTTTAGGATGGAGCAGATGAATTCTTTGTAGAGAATACTAAAGGATTCTTTTTCTTGTCTAGATCTGCTATTGGTACTCATTCTGAGGACATTTAATATGTTTATCGCCCTTATTTCATGCTTGTATTTTTTTTTTCTTTTTGTACTTAGGAAATTGTCATACTTGTGTCATGTATGATACCCCATATACTTGGAGTTTTGTTGAGTGGGAGTATGTGGCCACAGAGGAAGACAGGTGGGTGCAGGTTGGATTCACATTTGTTGGGTGAACGATTTAGTGGTATACTTCTTTGGTGATGCATAGATTTTGTTTTGAAAGAGACATTGATCTAGTTGTGAGATGGTGTAATGTCTGTCTGTTATTGCTTGGGAAGTGCCACGATGCTGTGATGTGATTTTGAGGTCATCACACTTCTGGAAGAAATTACATAACCATCTAATTTCTTCATTTAATCCTGGTATAGTTGAGTACTTTGGGAACAGATGATAGCTAAAGACCGAAGATATTTCTGAAGAAAAATATACCTCCTCACACATCCTTCCAAACATGCCAGTTGCTTACTGTTCTTACATTGGTGTTTAGTGTTAGGTACATTCTATTTCTAAAAGTGTTCATGTTATTTACCACCACCACTATACCTGTATTTGAAAGATTGGAATATGAAACTAAGTATAAGAATAACAAAGAAACAAAAGCTTTACTGTCCTACCCACATATCTCTGCCTCTTTCAATCCTTACACTTGTTTTTTAAGTGGGTTGTGTACCATTTCCAAATATCTTTGTATTATTCATCTCCAGTGCTTTGCCTATGTATGAGATAAGACTGCAGTGTGAATCCAAGTTCAAAGAAAAGAAAGAAATAATATCTCCCCATCCTCACATATTTGGAGCTGTCACTCATGTCAAACGCACCCTCTTCTGCCCTTTAGCTGTGGCCCAGGCTAACATAAAGGTATTTATAGAACTTTCTAAATATTTTCCCTCCTTATTGCATGTCAATCTTTCATTACATAAATGAAAGAAAAACTTCTCTGCTCATGCAGCAGGTAATGCTGTACTAGGGTTGAAGAAATGTTGAAATTTATTTAGCTTAATATACATGCTGTCGATTAATTTGGTTAACTTTGATGACATGCTAATGATGAATTAAGTGTTTTACTGATCTACGAGTCTGTGATGGCTGATTATAGTCATGCACGCTATCATCTGACCAGCCTGTCATGTGCCATATGTTCCACTTAATCATGTCTTCTTTAAAGACTTTCATCCATGTAGGTACCTCTTTGAAGACTTGCTCACACCAAACAACCTTCTTGGAACATTTTATCTAACCTTTTATTTCAACTATTCTCAACTTACAGTCTTTAATAGTCTTCAGTTAAAATATTTTTTTTATTTCGTGCCTTAATTTGTACTATTATTGATATCAAAACCTTATCAAATTTATTTTTAAAAAAGATTTTCTGCATTCTTTAGTTTGTTGGTATTATGTCTTGGAATCATATTTTTTTTTTCTTTTTTAGAAATGCTTCTCTAATTATTGAGGGAAGGTTATGGGAAAACAGATTTCACTTACGGGAATTCTGTCTAAAAGTTTACCTTTTCTGTTATTCGGTGGACAGGAGTAGAAACCACCCACAAAAGGGAGTATAATAGATATTTTTTCATGTGAAACTCTCTCCTTGTCGAAGTGTAGTTAGTGCCCAGTTCTGCAATATATTATTACCAGCTATTATGGAGAGCATTTCTCAATATTTGAGACCTTACGTATGGTGACTAAAGATGAAAAATGAAATCCTGGATATTTGATAACCATCACTTGGTAAATCTTCTTATAGATTGGGTAGTGAAACAAAGCACTTGTTCTGTAAGAACCAAGTTCAGTTTTTACATTCATTTATCATTTCTCGTAAATTGTAGTTGTATGGAAATAAACTTAAGTAGATATTAAGACTTAACTAGTGTCATATAAATTTAGTTTTGTTTTTGTCATTAAGGAAAAATTGTCGTCCTACATCTCATGTCAATTATTTCTAGTCATGGCATTTATAGAAGTAGTGATCTGTTTCTTATTCCAATAAAAACTAATTTACTGTATTACTCTGATTACCCTAATTAGTTTGCATGTTTTGCTAGTTATTATGCATGTTATTTATAATCAATCAGGTCATTGTAATGTGATAAACTTTCAACCAAGAGAAAAAGCAGTTGGTAAACTTCTTCCCCATATGAATTGGGAACATAGCTGTATTACTATTTTGAAAATTAGGAAACTAATTAGGATCACCCTTTTCAAGCTATGATAATAAAATAAGCCAGACGGTTATAAAGATTATGAGAAAGTGTGAT
Source organism: Panulirus laevicauda (assembly GCA_032273605.1). Taxonomy (NCBI): domain Eukaryota; kingdom Metazoa; phylum Arthropoda; class Malacostraca; order Decapoda; family Palinuridae; genus Panulirus; species Panulirus laevicauda. The sequence goes on along the minus strand of JAUTXX010338424.1, from coordinate 9,802 downwards.
GTTCATTAGTAGGGGAGATGTTCTATTATGTCACTAAAACCTGTGAATAGGAAAGGGAAAGTGTTGCCAGGGTCCCGTGGTGCTGCTGTAGGAGAGGAATAGTGTTGCTAGGGTCCTGTGGTGCTGATGTAGGAGAGAAATACTGCTGACGGGGTCTTCTGATGTTCCTGCAGGTGAGAGAGAGTGTTGCCGGGATCCCGTGGTGCTGCTGTAGGAGAGAAAAAGCGTTACCGGGATCCCATGGTGCTGCTACAGGAGAGAAAATGTGTTGCTGGGGTTTAGCAGTGTTGCTGCAGGAGAGGAAAAGCATTGCCAGGGTCCCATGGTCCTGCTGCAGGAGAGAAAAATGTTACTGAGGTCTCGTGGTGCTCCTGTAGGAGAGAAAAAGCGTTGCCGGGGTCTCGTGGTGCTGCTGCAGGAGAAAATGCGTGTCCGGGGTCCCGTGGTGCTGCTACAGGAGAAAGGCTCTACCAGGGTCTCGCGGTTCTGCTAAAGGTGAGGCGTTGTTTGGGCCCGTTGATTCAGCGTCCGATCAGGCTTAACTGGCTCGTTCGTTGTTTGGGTTTAATACCTAACAACTGTAAGGGTGATAATGATTGTCCAGAAGTTATTTATGAAAACCTTTCAAGACTGCTGATTGGAGAGATGGGTTGCCAAGACGTTTATTAATGAGGTGTGTATTTTAGGATTCCCAGAGTCAGGTAATCAAGAGTCTGGGTGAAGGGTGGTAAATAATAAGAAGGATAAGTATGTCAAATCTCAGCAAGGAATGACAAGCCACGCCTCTTATTTATAGACGCCATCTGGACGCACTTTTTTGAACTGCTTGTGCACACGGCACCACCGTGGTGCGCGCCACCTAGGCGGCAACTATAAGAACTACGACCCCCAGTAAGAAGGGACATGAAGCGATGCATTCCAAGTGTCCATGTTAGCCATAGATTAAGAAATAAATTCCTTTTTCTTAGACACACCGAAAAGAAATGGGTTTAAAGCTTGAAATACGAGAGTTAGCTGGGAATTGGCACAATTCATCTTAAAATGGACTAGGGAGGTAATGGTCGTCCTTGTACCAGCATTGGTTATATGTGATTATTTAGGATAATGAATAATGATATATTGAGGGTTTAAAGTCGTATATTTAGGAGAAGATTTGGAGGTGATGTAAACCAGGATGAAAATACTCCAAAGCCCTGAGTCGTTAACCTTACTACAACAGCAAGAACGGCGGCACGGCTATTTTTAACGGCGAAATAGCGTAAATAATAAGAATTTCCTCGAAATGTTCGCTGGGGAATAAAGAAATAAGCATAAAAGAGGATGAGAGCCACGATGGTAAAGTTTAACACAGTCTGTTGGGGAAATTGAGCTGATTTTCCACTCAGGAGCCAATACCCACCTAATAAAGGCAGCTTTGTTGTAATTGGATGACATTAGCGCGTTCCTGAGTTGGTACATGAATAATCAAAAGAGAATAACTGGCCGGATTAAGTCAAGGGAAGTAAAATAGCGGGTCAAAAGGGAAGGAAGTATGGGCGATAAAGCATAAAGATTTACACAATGGAAGCTTCCTGTGTTGGGGGAAGGGCGGTGTTGCCAAGCCGCCATGTTGCCTTTCTTGTGCTATCTCGAATTGGCGACGTAAATTCCTTAATATTCCTCGATATATAAAGTATTTAGTACCTAACCATCAAAATAAATAGGATATCATAAATGAGCATATGTCTGTGTATGTATATCTGTATATCTACTGGGGATTTATTATTATTAATGCATTCTTATGTCTAATGTCACTCGTCAAAACCATCCTAATATCATATATAATAATCATGTTTATACATAATTTATTTTGATAAGATAAATTCAGTTTTAACTCAAATAATTGGGTTCTATGAAGCGTTCAATGGTTGGTATTAATTAAACATGTTCTTGAAAAAAAAATAGATTTTTTAATGCTGCGAAATTCATGGACAGATTTCATTTTAAGGGAGGAAAATATGTATTATATATATTATAACTTTACATTTTATAAAGGGTTTAAGGATGTTCTCGTATTTTACAAATAAAAAGTTTGTGGTTATAGCGGCCACAGTGCTTGGGGGGTGGGGGGGAGGTGTTAACCACTGGTGGTTAACTAAGTGGCAATACTCCGTTAATTAACTACATTATCCTGTGATTAATCTTGTCAGGTGATTAATATTACAACTACTTATACCGTCAAGTGCTCGGGATTTTGATTAGTTTAACTTATTTACATACGATGTCTCCTTAACTTTTGACTTAATATTTTTCATTTCAATCTCCTTCAGGGAGAAATATTCCTAAGTGGAGTTCCTTCATTAAATTCACAGGCGAATTTACTGAAGGGATTAATGTTGGTTGATGACTTGATGATGAAAAACAGCAACAACTGTGGGACTTCGACAGCGCCTCCTACAGGAGAACCACGAGAATTTGGACAGCACCTTCTCCCTCCTACAGGAGAACCATGAGAATTCGACAGCACCTCCTCCCTCCTACAGGAGAACCATAGGACCTCGACAAGGCCTCCTTCCTCAAAGAAAAGAACTATAGGACTTCGACAACGCCTCCTGCAGGAGAACCATAAGACTTCGGCAACGCCTCTTACCCATGCAGCACAACTGAAAGTCCTCGACAACTCCTCCCTCCTGTAGGAGGTCTGAGGGACCTCGATGACGCCTCTTCCCTCCTGCAGGAGAACCACGGAACCTGGCCAACGCCTCCTCCCTCCTGCAGCACAGCCAAGGGACCTAGGTAACATCTTATCCCTCCTGAAGCATAACAAAATAACTCTGCTAACGCCTTCTCTCTCCTGAAGCAGGACTATGAGACCTTGACAACTCCTCCTCTCAACTGCAGCAGAATCACGGGTGTTGTGGCACCTGGACAAAGCCTTCTACCTCCTGCAGGAAAACTGAAAGGACCTCAAAAACGCCTCCTCCCTCCTGAAGTATAAACGCTCCTCTGTCTCGTGGCACAATTATGGCACAAATAATCTCTCCATTCTCCCACACCAACACCAGGAGACCAAGTGTCCTGTGGCAGCCTTCAGGGGAAAATCCTCCCTCATTTTTCCTCCTGCACCAGCAGAAGCAGCCAACGCCCGCCATAGCACAACCATATCAGTAATATCCACCATTGAGCCCTCCCTCCCTCCCTCCTCGCCATGATGAATTAAGCTATTTATACACCGACAGAAACGCGGTACTAGTCGGAAATAGGACGCTAGTGGTCATAACGACCCTGGGGGTGATTTTCATCGCAGTAATGATGGTAATTAACGAAAAAAACGGGGGAAAATAGAAGCCTCTTTTGATTGGAGTTCAGCCATGCGGGCGCCCAAGGAAATAGCACAGTGACCCCTTTTATGGCGCGTTCCTGTTCTCTTCCATTTTGTGAGGTGGGGAAGCCGCTTCCAGCGTCATTATGCACCTCCATGGGAGAAATAGGAAAATCTGAGGGTGTCAATACATCTTTCCCCGTTAATTTAGGAGGAAATGGTGGAGAAATAGGTGTAATTTTCCCTACCCTTCCCCTTCCCTCAGCCATAGTTTGTTTACAAACAGTAGAGGCGCGCGCGCAGGCCCACCTGGGGGCTTGAAGGCAGGCTCCTGCTCCTATACCACCTTCAGGATCGGCCTAATATGTCCCATCCCCTGTGTCCCTGTGTCTCCTCGTGTCTCGGGACTTGCCAGAGGATCCCACGGTCCTAGAAAACCCAAGTAGGACGCCATTTTCTGCCGTCGCTGGACTGCCATAGTCCCCGGGTGAGTGGGGGTGGGTAGGGGGGTCGGGTCGGCCGAGAGCCGTCAATACACAGACTTTCCTCTTAATTAATCTTCCTTTTCCCTCGCCATGAAGTGGTTAGAGGTAGGAAAGAGTGAGAATATACACGTGCCATGGCGGGAATGAAGGATAGATATGGGGGCTAAGGTGTCTAGAGATGGCGTTGCGGGGGAAGGGTTGATAAAGGCGCCGACAATGTGGGCCTTTTTTTTGAGGGAATATTTAAATAAAGTCTGTCTGGACCCCTAATAGGGGGGAATGGTGAGCTTTAGGTGATGGACAGCCTCCCCAGTGGATACATTAGACTGATATATGTATAATTGCTTTATCTGGGTAGTTAAATTGGCTTTTGGGGTTATAGGGTGGAATGAGTTGTCCTACTGGGGTCTGGCATATGCAGATTAAATATAATTATTGCTTAATTATCAGCAGTAAGAGGACTATGAGGAGTATAATTAGTATTATTTATATTTAATGTGATTTGTGGTGAAGAGAGACAGTATGCCATGCTTTCAAGGGAGGGAATGAGATGTTTCGGGGAATTTCAGGTTATGAGATACGGTATTGCCTTTAGAGTGAAATGTTTTAAGTTATTGACATTTAAAGTTCAGAAATGATGGCATACTATTCGTACTGAAGTATTTTAGGTTATTGACATTTAAAGTTCAGAAATAATGGCATACTATTTGTACCCTTGATACGTATTGTAATTTTATGGTGAAGCGCAGAGAGTGAAATAGTCATTGATGTTTAAAGTTTAGAAATGATGGCGTGCTATTCGTACCTTAGATATGTATTGTAATTTTTTGGTGAAGCGCAGAGTGTAGGAGATCTTGGTACATGATAAGGCAGGCAATGCTATATAAGAAATATTCAAATGTAATATAACTTACGACCACCCTCTCCTCCTGTTTGATTATATTGAAACCATAATGAAAATCATTACCTTCATGACTGGATGTGAAAATTAGTTGTAGAAAGGATTAATTATACCTAATTACCAACTTTAGATGAAGGATTTTCATTTGATTGGAACCAAATAGTTTAATATATTGAGAATTATGTATATAATATCTTGAAATAAAAGGAAGTAAATATCCCCTAATTATTCTTATGCTTTTGTCAAGTACAGATTTTTATATTTTCCTTTATTCATGTAATGTTTTGTATGTGAAATTATGTCATTTCATGTTTACTTGATATAGCACTGTCCCACATTTGTTTATAATTATAGTCTTTTGAAAAGTCTCCGCACAAATATTACAATGCTTCACATGCAGAAGGTAAATCACGAGACCGATGTGTCCTTTGCCAGAATGAATGTGTATGTTATAACAGACTGTTTGGGTCTAGGGTATTGTGGTAATTGAGATAGGAAATAAGACCTAGTATAAGAGTATGCGCCAAGTCCAGTGTTTATGTGTCTTTGGATATTATATTCTTGTTTTCATTTTCTCAACCAAAGGAAACACATGCAAAATGCATGGCACTGAATACTTGAACTTGAAATATGGATGATATTATCAATATTTCTCAGGAAATGACTCACTTGATGATTTAGGCTTGATATTCATTTATTTGAATATATTAATGGATATGACTCATAATCCTCATTCCACTCTCATGTTTGTTTGTATAAGAGATTTTCTGGTGACGGCTGATCTCCATTTGGTTAGGCTATGTCAGATGGAGGTGGGGTTGGGTTGGTTAGTTGTTATTACCTGGAAATCCATATTATAGCAACACCAATGTGTTGTCACGTTTATTGTTGTTTCATCTGAATAATGCCATCCCCTCTCCCCATGTTTTTCATGTGTATGAACTTGATTTAACCGACAAAGTTATGAACTCTTGTGGAATTAGGTTTATTAAAGTCTCTATCCATTCCTGTAGGGTTGGATCAGGTATACGTAGTCTCAAATCACTCTTACGCGTCCTTAATCCATAGAAGGCAGTTATCTTCATATGAGAAGAGTGAAAAGTGTGTACTCAAAGTGGTCAGCCTTTTATGTGAACTCGTGAATTAACCGCCACACTTAGGGGTAAATTATACAGCAATTACCCCCTTAACTCCTCAAGATTAGATATTTAAGCGAAGTAAGTGACTCTTCTTGACATAAATTTACACAGTTTTGTGTCTCTGTATGTTCAGGAAATATGCTTCCCCCATAGAATTTTGTGATTTGTTTACCATCCAAACTTTCCCCCTGATCACCTGCTGTGTATCATACATACTGTATGTGTGGGCAGGTGCATATAGCATATGCCATATTGACTCACATGCACCTCTTGTAATGATCTATGGGTGACTGAAGTGTGAGGTGTTTTTGCTAGCTGTGGTAATTGGCTGCTAATGACATCTAAAGGTAATTAATAGAACAAACAGCAGCTGGGATTTTGAATGATGGTGGGAGTCAATAGCGTCACAACACATAGTATGATACCCAAAAGTGACAGGGTTAACGCATTATGAGATGCGTTGGAATGATCAGTAAGGCAGGATGAAATGGGTGATCGTACAGATGATTTAGTAGCAATCCTCAAAAACCACTTTCTCATCATGTGCTTATGTCTTGCAAAATGATATGATGACAGTTTTTGGACACCTAAGAGGACATTTGCTTGTGAATATTTCATAGAATAACTTAATGCATCACAAGATTGTAAATCTAGGAAGAAAGCATCAAAAGATTGTAAATCTAGGAAGATTGAATCATGCCAGAAGTTCAGCTAAAGTCTTCTGAATGGCTCTCTGTTGGAGAGAATTACTGTGGAATTGTTAAGCTTTCTGTTGGTAACCTTCCATGGAGACTGCTTTGCTTAGACCGCATGGGTGAAGGCAAGTGAGAAAGTTTGTTTCAAAAGTTGGCTTTGACATAGTGAGAACCTTGTTTGTAAGCTCGATTCCTCACTTGTTGCCCAGCCCCAATCCCTCTACTCACCTTCCTTCATGGAGGTTATGTTAGCCTTTGTGGTACAGGACTGGCTGTGTAGAAACTGAGTGGAGGGATTTCGGCAGTATGAAGTCATTACTAGTGGTCCTCGGGGGTACGGATACCCACAAGTGATGACGTGGTTTTTTCAGCAGATTTTTTTAGACCGTTAGGTTTTTCTGTCGTTTTGTGTGTGCGTTAAATGTGATTGTGGCGTGATTTGTCGTGTGTTCTTGAGGGAGTTCCAGTTGGGAACAGGCATCAGAGATACAGACAGGTACTACTACTATCTAATTCTCCCACCTGTGTTCCTGCTAATTAATTTTACCTACTGTTTCTTCTTAATCTTCCTACCTACTACATCTACCTATTGCTCCTACCATTTTGCCAAAAGGCAGGGCTAACACATATGTTCGCCACAAGAAAATCTAGAGTATTGAAGAATGAGTTGTATAAATAAAGTGTTGTCAGGTGTTATGTTTGACAAGGAGAGATTGTGTTTGTGGACAAAATGCCAGCAGTCCACATTTAGGTGAGGCAAACAAACATTTTGTATTCTGATTTATAATTTATTTTTCATTTTTCTGCCTTTTTTTATTTTTGTTAGTGCTGCATTTGTATGCTATCCAAATAAATCCACAAGAAACAGAAAGTCAGAGATACCAAGCATTCGTCTATTTCTCAGGACATCTTCAGGGTGATCAGGCTATCAGTTGCCCTGAAGATGTCTTGAGAAATAAAAGAAAGTTTTGCATATCTGTCTTTCCATTTCCTGTGGATGTATTTGCATTTAATCTCCTTGGTTCCATTGGGGTTAATGTATATGCCATGATTTTTGCCTTTGTGAAAATTGTCTTAAGCTATTCATTATGTTGAAGCCCGAAGGAAAAAATTATGGTCATAATTTCACAAAGAATTAGAGTCAGTAGGTTAGAGGATCTTTTGTTCATTGTGGGATTTCAAAAAAAGCCATGATGCTGTTTGTTTTAAGGCACTTGAATCGGTGCTAAAATATAGGTTCACGTGAATTGATTTTCTTAAAGCTTATCATCAAGGAATTTTTTCTTAATGTAGTTTCCTGTTACAGGTATCCCCTGGTTAATGGAATAAATGTATTCCTGAGAAGTTGAATGTTCAGTGAAGTTTGGTAAGTGAAACCTCTTTTCCCTAAGACTTAACTTTACAGGATGGCTATGAGTTGTGACACTTTTACATTTTGGACATAGGACACTTCAGAAATAGTGACAAAGCAAAAAAAAAAAAAAAAAAAAAAAAATTTAAAATTGACTTAGGACAGTATGCTTTGACTTCCAGTAGATTGTGAAAAACTTGAAATTTTATGTTCTTATATATTTAAAGTTTCCAGTAAGGTATTTCATTGTAATTTAAGGTATTTGTGTACTTGTCATGCATATTTTGATGATTTACCAGCAAAATACCATTTGATTTGTATCTCAACAACTGACGAATTATGTTGTGTTAAGTGCTGCTATGGTTTTTTCCACACCCACAACTGACGAATTATGTTGTGTTCAGTGCTGCTATGGTTTTTCCACACCCACGCTAAGTGCAGGCAGTACAGTAAGTCTGGATGTCCTCCTGTCGACACTGGTGCTGGATCAGATGATTCAGGGATTCACAAAGACAAGCCTGGCTCCCTTTCCATTCCACCCCAGTGGCTCTCATTCCACTCCATTACCACCTCAAACTCTCATCAGCACATTATTTGTTAAGTCTATCATCCCAGAGAGCAAAAATGGGTATGTTTGAAGGAATAGTAGTTTAATTAGTAAGGAGCAAATCACCATTTTGTAAGAGTCATGTAAGAAATTAGTGTGTAAAATCATATGTGGCATGTATCATGAGTATAGCTGTAGGTTAATTATAGAGATTGTGACATCGTCCATAATAGGTCCCATATAGGAGTAAGCCAAGTGCAAAATTTTACTATTTATGGTGCTCAAATAAGAACATGCAGAGACAGTTTCAAATAATGACCCAGGAAACTGAAATAACCACCTTGGTAACCCATGTGCATCTCATGTCATGCAGTACACAGACGAGACTCAGGGTCGTTGAATATCCTATCCACTTGGAGACAGTTACCCAGCCCAGGGGTATAGCTTCAACATCTACTAGGAATCCTGGTAAGCTACAACTCGATGTTACAAAAGGTGTCTTTATAAAGTGTCTACTAGGAATCCTGGTAAGCTACAACTCGATCTGTTACAAAAGGTGTCTTTATAAAGTGTGCAAGGCTCATCCCCCAGTGAGGGTAATGAGCCATAATATGTCTACAAGAGACACTGATAACTTCAATTCCAACAGGGCACCTGTTTGGGTCGAGCATCTGTAGGGCACCAGTCAGGGTCCCAGTTAGGGAGAGTCTTAGTTGTATGCCGACCGATCATGTGCGCAGCGCCAAGGATGTGCATAGGGCATGCTTGACCCAGCAGGTGTGTTATGGCTCGCCGTTGTGTGAAATGCAGGCTCAGACCAACATGACGGGGAGGATGAGGGTCCATTGCTAGGGCACAGACTCCCTCGTGCCCAGAGACCCGGCTGCAGTCCAGTTACTCAAAACCCATCTAAGAACATGTTACCAATTGATACTCACTTGGTGAACTTTAAGCACCAGGGACCTGAGGCGAAGCAAACACTTAAGGGCATTAATAAGAAGTCCCTTGCAACTGTGAATTAGGATGTTTAGTTATTATAAGCAGTTGTGTAAGGATGCATGCTACATTATTTCTGATACTGTGAGTAGCCTTAGGTATTTAATGTAAT
>JAUTXX010338314.1:0-13536 GCA_032273605.1 Panulirus laevicauda | reverse complement strand
AAAAAAAACTCAGTGAGGTAGCGCCAGGAAAACAGGCAAAAAAGGCCCCATTCATTCACACTCAGTCTCTATTGATATATGTATGTGTGTGTTTCATTATTCATCAATTTATTTCAGGCAAAGAGGCTAGAAAAAGGGAGTTGAAGAAAAACAAGAAACAGAGGCAGATGGTTCGGGCAGCTGTCCTCAAAGGGAAAGACCCATCACAAATTATCATGGAACTAGAAAAAATTGACAACATGGGTATGTATAAATATTTCTGCTGTCTACTTTGTAAGGAAGTATTAAAGGTAGATTGATATCTCATAGATGTTTGTAGCCTTGCTTGTATACCTTTAGTGATAATTAGAAATTTTTTTTCCATGAATTTATATTATAGGGAATTATAGAGATTTTTATCATATAACCATTTGAGGATGCAGATTATATCTTTTTTTTATATAATCCTTGCCAAAGCCTTTGAAGTATACCAGCTTGAATTGGTATTTTACAATATTGTTCATTATTTTTTGTGGAAAACTATAAGTCATCCATACATCATTCCACAGTGAATCTATATTCTGATTTTATAATTGCATGAAATCACTAATAAGCTGAAAGCATTTAGGTATTAGCTTTTTGTGTAGCTTTTCTCCGAAATCTTTGGGTTTAGTTGATTATTTAATTGTTCTTCATATACAGGGTGTTCCATTTAATAACCTTTACTTTTAACAGCCTTTGTCAGTAGGGTATATAGATCCACGCTAAGTTGTGAAGATCTGCTTTAAGTGGCTCAAATCACGCAGTTCCATTGTTTAATTTGAATCTGGTGCTGTGTGAACTACTTTGTGTCATGGCATAAATGGAGCATTGATGTTGCTCTGTGCTGTGCCTTTATCATCTTACATTGTCATTGTTTCTCTTTGGTGTAGTATTATCTTTTATATCATGATTTTTATACTATAGCCTTTCCACCTTTAGTCAGAAAAGGCAAGCATATTTCAACAGTGAGCCATGTTCTAGCCCTGCCGTTGCTGCAAAATCTTGTTATAAGTACTATTAAGTAGTGGCATGGGAACCTCACACCATCCTATGTATAAAATCTGATGTTATGTTGTTGATGCCTCAATTTCTGATATGTTTTCTCACTTATGATGCCACAGTGGCATCTAATATCAGGTAAAGGTAAGGATTTATTATGACCTCAAAGTGGCATCCAATATGACATAAAGGTAAGGATTTATAATAAACCCAAAGTGACATCCAGGTTGAGGTTAAGGTAAGGATTTATCATGATCCCACAGTGGTATACAAAATGAGGTTAAGGTGAAGATTGATAATGACCCCAAAGTGACATCCAATATGAAGTTAAGGTAAGACTTTATTATGACCCCTAAAGTGACATCCACTTTGAGGTAAAGGTAGGTATTTATTATGATGTCACAGTGGCATTTAATATGCATAAAAGTGTTAATGATTGTGAGCTAGGATCATTTCATATTTATCTTCATTTATATAAAATCTAGTATAGGATGCAGGCAGGGCTCTTTCAACATAATTCACAGTTATGGTGGAAGTGGATGGCTTCTTCATGTGCAAGTGTGCTTGAAACACATTACAAGCCATCTCCCTTTCTATCTTCATTATTAATGTTACACTAATGTCCCACAACTACATCAGTCTGTTAATTGTCATCATGGTGCTGGGATGACTGTGAACCACAGTTGGCCAGACAGCCATGTTTATGTTAAAGAGTGATTTTAGACTTCAGAGGAGGGTGCCAGGAAGAGGTTACAGACCTTGTGGTTAGTGGGAATTTGACCTGCTGCCCTTGAGGAAAAAGTCTTGCACTTACCATCATGCAGAAAAGGATGTACATCTCCCATAGTAGGTGATGGAGTGACTTTTCCCTCTTATGGTATCAATAGTGGTGTCCTTAAGGATTGTGTTTTATTACTCATCCTATTTCTTCTCTCCATAAATGGTCTGTCTTCAAACTTTAACCCTATTTACTGTATGCTGATGATTCCTTTTTACACTTCTACTCATTATCCTTGCCCTTATCACTCCAGTACTTGATCTTTTTTCTTGTACTTTTTCTTGTACTGAACATATTTCCTCTCAGTTTGGACAGCATCTCAGAATGGGGAAACATCAACTTAGTTAAATTCAATAATACAATGATACAATTTCTACCCATACATTTTCCTAGATCTCACTTGTTTTCTAATATTGAATTAGAAAACACTGCAGTTCATCCCTGTAATACCATCAGCATGTTGGGCATAACCACTTACTCCACTCTTATACAGGTAACCCCATGTAATAGTCACAAAATCTGCTGTGCTCCCAAAAGCTAGAATTGTTTTATTGGTACAAAGCATATCTTTCTCATGGCCATCTTTTCCATATATTTGAGGGTCTTGTTTGTACTCCCATGGAGCATTCCTTGTATTTCTGAGATGTATCTTCTGTCATGGTTCTCCTAGCCAGAGTAGAATCAAAAGCCTTCCACCTTTTGTTGGCTGTGATTTTGCAGTTCTATTTTTGTTCTGCAGGTATTATTGTGACTGCTGTTCCCTTGAGGTATCTGCATGTGTCCCACCCACTAAGGCCTTGACCTGTGGCATGCATCTGGCCCTTGCTTCCCATAGTTTCTGTGTATAGACCAGCCATATGAGGGTTGACTGTTATGATACTGCCTTTCCTGAAATGAGAAACTGTTCTTTTGCCTTTCCCTCTTCTCCTTTAACAGTCAGGTCTACAAACACTTAAGGAAATGAATATCTATGGTCTGTTTCTTGTTCTCATCAGTTTTCTATTCATATTCCATGTTAGCTACTAAAAATAAATATCATTCCCTCTCTGACTGCTCACACTTTAGGTCAGTTACATCCTGCATATGCTCACAGAGCCTTCTCCAGTAAACACAGCTTTGTTATAAGCTGAAGATGTGTTTGGGAATTGTCTCAGAGAGCTGGCTTTTTGTATGTCTCCCATAGTTGCTCTATTTTGTGGGGTTTAGCAAGCCTCTTTAATACATAATTTTGATGAGGTCATCACTAACCAAGGGTAAGGGCACCGTGTCATACATTTTTTTTCCCCTTAAACTACTGAGGTGTGGAACCTTACTTTCAGTGGTTTTCCTAACAACTGTATCCTTCCTTTTTGATAAAGCACACTTTCCAACCTCATAAAAAACATTCTCAATTTATTTTTAACTTTTATATGTAGCTTTCAAGACCTGGCCATGTTAAGGATATTTGTCCATGACTGGAGCCTTTGCCAAAAAAAGAATGAAAAAAGACTTGTTCTGAAGTTTAGCCTTTGAATATCTTCACTGAGGAAGCTGATCTGTTTGCCTGCAGGTTTTAGTAAGGTAGAAATCTGCTAACTAGGTAAGTATGAAGCATAGCATAATTACATGGTAATAATGATATGAGCTGAATGATCTTTTATGCATGCATTGTCATGTTTTAGAATCCTCCAACATGGTCTTTCTTTTCAGAATACAATGTTGAGGTTCCACCAGCTCTCAGTGAGAAAGTACTAAAGGATAAGAGAAAGAAGCTGAGGGAGACTCTAGATCGAGTTCTTAAGTTGTATGAAAAAGAAAATCCAGATTATTGGGTTGAAATTCGACGCATGGAAGGGGACTATGAGAAGAAAAGACAGTCACTCATTGAATACTTTGAGTCTGTCCGACATGCTCAGGCTGTTACTGTAGATGAAATTCCTTTACCAAATCTTGACATGCCTTCATTGCCTGATGCATCAATGCCAGATTTACCACCACCTCCAGAGATTGCTGCCATGCCAGTGCCAAATGCTCATATGGTTCCATCTCATAGTATTCTTAAAAAAATGTCAGCATATGTACCACCTCCAGCTGAACCAAAAAAGCCTCCAGGATGTCCCCCAACGCTTCCACCAGAACTAAGTGATGATGAAGAAGAGGAAGAAGAGAAAATGGAAACAGAACCTGTTGTTTCTGTTATGGAGAAGGAAGAAAATGGAACAGATGATAAGGAAGAAGAGGATGAAACTGAAGAGAAAGATGATGATCAACCACGCAGTCGTACCATTCGTTTTGAGGATGGAGAAGAGTCAGATGAAGAAAAAGATACAAGACTGACAATATCAAATTCTAAAGGTCTCACCAGCCTACAGACTAAATTGTTGCAGATGTCAGGCCAAGACATAGATGATTTCATGAGAGAAACTGAAGTACTTTTCCGTGAGAAGGAGGCTGAACGTAAGGCTGATCTTAGGGCTCGATTAGATAAGCTGTACGATGACGAACCAGCAAGACCTAACCTACAACAACCTCTGCTTAATGTGCCACCACCACAGACAAGGGGGCCTCCTGTTACTCCTGTGGTTCTTCCTCCAGGTGCTGCTGCATCATCACAACCAGCGCCTACCTCTCAAGGTGTATCCCAGGCTACTTTCCTTCCATCTGCTCCTCCACCTGCAGCAGTTCCAGGAAGCGGACCTCCTGGTGTCCCACAAGTTACTTTACCTGTAGCCCCTTCAGGCACTACTTTGTCTACTCCACCAACTAGTGTTCCACTCATCCCACCAGGTGTTACTCCTACAGCTGTACAGTCCACCCCAAATGTTGCTCCAGGTGGTCATCCTTCAGGACCTCTTGGAACTTCATCAGTGGTACCCCCTGTGGTGCCTCCCTCTGTTCCACCAGTGGCTCCACCTGGAGCACCTCCAACTGGTCCACCAGGTGCTCCTCCTGGAGCACCTCCTCTTTTATTCCGTCCACCTCCACCAATGCGCAGTGGTTTGCCACCTCCACCAGGGGTTCGTCCACCTCCAGGACCACCTCCTCAAGGCATGCCTCCACGATTACCAAACATGCGCATGCCACCACCAATGCCTCCTCGATTACCTATGCGCCCACCTGGTGTCCCACCAGGTATGCCTCCACCGGGTATGCCTCCACGTGGCCTTCCTCCAGTTCACAACCCCAATGTTCTGTCTGCAGGCCCTCAGCTCATTGCTCGACCCAGGGAAGACGACAAAAAACATTCTGCGACTATCGAGGCCAAACCACAGATCAGGTTAGTTGTACAGTATTTCACAATATTCAGAATTAAATATGGGGGCTGTTATCATGTTGGAGAACTAGGTGCAATTGGCTTCCTCTAATTCATTAATGAATACTTCAAAATGCCTTGTATCTTTGACATTATCAAACATTTACAATTTCTTTTCTTGCACTTCAAAGCTTTGGAACTGTCTTCTCCTGTCTTTCCCAATAACTGTGACCTGATACTTTTTAAAAGAGGTTTTTCTATTTCTCCAAAATTCATGAATGTATTTGTTAGTGCCATTTTTTATTATTTATGTTTATATGTAAAATACTTTAGTACACCTTTAATATATTTTTTATTTTTACTTGTAGGTGATGCCTTGTGAGTAAATGATCTGTCCACTAATATAGTACATTTTGCAGGGTTTGGAAAAGAGAATATGCAGATAGATTTCATACAGTATATGCTTTTTACCCTTTACCTTCCTCTCCCAGAGGCCCCTTCTGTGGGACAGGTCAAAAAATGTGATGTTTGTGTGCTTGTCTTTCTGGGATGTGCACAGGAGAGCTAAGGAGAAAGATGTCATTGTCTTTAGAGTGGAATTACATCTTAGGCATGAGAGGTCTTGTGATTAGTTGAAATGGTGTTTATATTGTTGGAGAGATGGGTGGTGTTGGGAATGCACACAAGAAAATGGTAATTCATTTGTATCTGGAGAGCATAGTTTTGGATGGGTATATGTCTGGAAGGGTGGTTTTAAGACTGGGTCAGGAGGGCGGTTGTTTAATGCTTGTTGGTTCATTTCAATTTGTGCTTTTTTCAGTGACATGTTTGTTGGGGAATTGTTTACAATTTAAGCAGCTAAATCATGTTCACTCAATGTACTTCGTTTCCATCAAATGAACTTCATTGGTTAATGTTCTACTGAACAGAACTTATAAAACAAAGAGCACAGTTACCTGAGGCTAAAGTAGTTTTTAGCCTTTTAGAATAATAAAAAGTTTATTTCATTAAAACAACAGAAAATTGAATAAAGGATATATAAATAAAGGTTCACTAAAGCAAATTAATTTTTTTTCTTTGGTGCTTATTTGATTATATGTTTGGTCAATATGGCAGCGTTTAAGCAAAAGTTTTGTATTTTTGTTCTGTTTTAATCATCTCACAATATATGAAAGTGATGCTATATATTATTTTTGTTCTGTTTTAATCATCTCACAATATATGAAAGTGATGCTATATATCTTTAACAGGAGTCTAAGTGCAGATGTAACCCGCTTTTTGCCAACTGCCCTACGAGTCAAGAGAGAAGACAGAAAGAAATTAGGAAAGGCTCAAGCAGGTCAGTTTTATTCTGTACCTAAGATTATAAATACTGCCGTGTCTTCACACTGGGTGAATCACAGACTGTTTGCCCTTAAACTGAATAGCTGGATTTCAAGACATTTTTACATGAAATTTAAAGAGTGAGAAATGGATTGGTAAGAAAATGTTAGTGGGACACATATTTTTACCCCAAAGCAGATTAACCACAGAATTAACTACAGATGTCAGAGAATTTGTTTCCATTTGTCAATGAATACAGATAATCAAAAGTTGACCACTTCTCAATAATTGATGCAGTTCTCTGGCTTTGAGTGTTCCTCTCAGAACATGATGATTTCCACTAGTCTTTAATCTCAGAGTATCCTAAAGGATTATGTTGATTGAGCATATCCAGTTCAACATATCCCAATACCTGAAGTGCTCCTGGCTCTGAGTAAAGTCATGGGTTAGTGAGGGGATAAGAACTAAGGAAGGAGATTAATCTGAATTTGTAACATGAGGTGAGATGACATGATTGAAAATTACCTGTGCCTTAATCCCTTCCCGTTTTTTAATTCGTTTGCCTGTCACGCCCATTGGCAGCTGGTAAATAAGGTGTGAAAAACAAGAGAACAAAGGTAGTGATGGAGTATTTTGAAGGTTTGGTAAATGTGTTTGATGGTAGAGTGGCAGATGTAGGGTGTTTTGGTCGGGGTGGTATGTAAAGTGAGAGTCATGTAGAGTGGTTTCATAAAAAGAGATCAGGTGGTGAAAGCCGCTTGGAAGATACAATGCAGCAAGGCAGTGGGAGTCAATGATATTGCAGTTGAATATATTAAGAAAGGAGGTGACCGTGTTGTTGACTGGTAGGCAAGGGTCTTCAGTTAATGTATGGATCATTGTGGAGCATCTGAGGACTGGTGAAATGCATGTATATTGCGTATGTACAAAGGCAAAGGGGATAAAGGTGAGTGTTGAAACTACAGAGGCATAAGTTTGTTGAGTATACCTGGTAAATTGTATGGGAAAGTATTGATTGAGAGGGTAAAGGCACGTTCAGAGCATCAGATTAGGGAGGAACAGTGTGCTTTCAGAAGTGGTAGAGGATGTGTGGATCAGCTGTTTGCTTTGAAGAATGTGTGTGAGAAATACTTAGAAAACAGATGGATATGTATGAGGCATTTATGGATCTGAAGAAGGCATATGACAGGTTTGATAGAGATGCTATGTGGAAGGTATTAAGAATATTTGGTGTGGGAAGTAAGCTGTTAGAAGCAGTGAGAAGTTTTATCAAGTGTGTATGGCATGTGTACAAGTGAGTGGAGAGTGAATGGTTCCCAGTGAAAGTCAGTCTGTGGCAGGGGTGTGTATTGTCACCTTGGTTGTTTAATTTGTTTATGGATGGTGTAGTGAGGTAGGTAAATGCAAGAGCTTTAGAGAGGGGCAACTATGCAATTTGTTGGGGGTTGAGAGTGAGTCAGTTGTTGTTTGCCGATGATACAGCACTGGTGGCTGATTCGAGTGAGAAACTGAAGTTGGTGATTGAGTTTGGAAGAGTGTGTGAAAGAAGAAAGTTGAGAATAAATTTGAATAAAAGCAAGGTTATTAGGTTCAGCAGGGTTGAGGGACATGTTAGTTGTGATGCAAGTGTGAATGGAGAAAAAATGGGGGGAAGTGAAGTGTTCTAGATATTTAGGAGTGGAATTGGCAGCAAATGGAACAGTGGAAGCAGAAGTGAGTCCCAGGGTGGAGAAGGAGTGAAGGTTCTGACAATGAAGAAGAATGTAGGGAAAGAATGTGATCTCAGATAGCAAAAATGAGTATGTTTGAAGGAATTGTAGTTCCAACATTATTATATGGTTGCGAGGCATGGGCTATAGACAGGGTTGTGCGTGGTAATAAAAAGTGTGGTTGCAGAAGAGGTTGTGTTGAAGTGGTTTGGATATATGGAGAGAATGAGTGAGGAAACGTTGATAAAAGGGATATATGTGTCAAAGGTAGAGGGAACAAGGAGAACCAGGACACCAAATTGGAGGTGGAAGGATAGAATGAAAATGATTTAGAGTAGTTGGGGCCTGAACATGCAGGAGGGTGAATGGTGTGCTCGGAATAAAGAATTGGAACAATGTGATATACTGAGGTCAACATGCCATCAGTGGGGTAAACCAAGGGAAGGTCTGTGGGGCCTGAATGTGGATAGGGAGCTGTGGTTTTGGTGCATTACACATGATAGCTTGTGTATGGATGTGAGATATCTGTCTGTTTCTTGGTGCTACCTTGCTGATGCAGAGGGTGACGATGCTGTTTCTTGTGGGGCGGGTTGGTGCTGGGAATGGATGAGGGTGAGCAAGTATGAATGTGTACATGTATATATGTATGTGTATATGTACATGTATGTGTATGTGCGTATATGTATTTGTATGTATATGTGAGTGAAAGGGTCTTTCAGTGTCTGTTTCTTGGCACTACCTCACTAAAGTGGGAAACGGTGACCAGATATAACAATAATAAAATAATAGTAATAATGATAATGATAACACTGTAATAATATGTAAACAATGTTTACTTTTTAAAATTTAGTTATATGCAATTAATTTCTATTCCAGATGTAAAAGAGACAGGAGGCGGCAAGGCTGAAGAAACTGATCGTAAACCAACTAAAGATGATGCTTACTCCCAGTTTATGAGGGAAATGGAAGGGCTCTTGTAAAGAAAAGTTGCTTAATAGTCTGCATGTATCTGTGTAATTCTTATCATATGATTCTGCTTTTGTTCTTTTGCCTGTATTCAGAAAGGCAACCATTGTAAAATATCTCATCAGACATTGTTATGTACACAAGTTCATGCATCTCACAATAACCATGTTTCATGTGTTCCCACTAATTTTTCATATTGCCTTAAGCAAACTGATAATGTGCAGACACCACAGGTAGAGTTTATCAGGTACAAGTAAAATATCACTTGATAGTCATCTGGGAAAGATGATGGTATAAACATGAGCTGGGGCAGTTTGTTGAATGTTAAACCAAAATAATTTAAACTGAAAATGCACTTGTCATAAGATTTGAACTTAGAGGTCATAATCATGAGTTTTTCATAATTTGTATCATAACCATATGAAATTTAAACTGATTTCATTTCTGAATTATAAAAACTTTATCCAATCATGCACTAGCTGTAGGTAATTCATTGAGTTCAGTAAAGTCAAAGTTAGCATTATTTGAAGTGTAACATATTATGATAGTAAATCTTTCTTTTATACATGCTTGTAAATATCTTTCCAAAACCAGATTATTTACGTTTACGCTGTTAGAACATTGTTTTACACAGTATCTTTGGGGACCTATGATTTTTTTTAATGTTTACTCTTGAAGGGAAAAACAGACATTAGGGAATTAAATTTTCAGCAGATCTAAATCCATTCTGATTTCAGTACAGTGGAATGCAATTATTGTGTAATGTGAGGGTGCAAATCTTGTACAGACCTTGACATCTCCACATACACTATCCATTGTAAGGAAAAATGGGCTGTAATATCTTGCAACAATATGTGCCATGCTTGTACAAGCATTAATGGTTGTATGTTTTGCTTGAAAAAGGTTTGGTGAAGAGAGAAGACGTGGTATAAGCCTTGTGGAAGATGAATTGCGGCAAGGCAGTGGGAGTAGATGGCACTGTAGTTGAATTAAGAAAGGGGGTGATTGTGTTGTTAATTGGCAGAATGCATGTACAGTGCCATTAAACAAAGGTAAAGGGGATAAAGGTGAGTGTTCAAACTACAAAGGCATAAGTTTGTTGAGTATACTTGGAATATTGTATGGGAGGGTTTTGATTGAGGGGGAAGGCATGTACAGAGCATCAGATTGGGGAGGAACAGTGTGGTTTAAGAAGTGCTAGAGGATGTGTGGATCATGTTTACTTTGAAGTATACATGTGAGAAATACTAAGAAAAACATGTATTTGTCTATAGCATTTATGGGTGTCGAGAAGGAATATGATAGGGTTGATAGAGATGCTTTGCATTAGGTCTTAAGAATACATGGTGTGAAAGGTAAGCTGCTAGAAGCAGTGAGAAGTTTTTATCAAGGGTGTATGGCATGTGTATGAGTAGGCAAAGAGGAGAGTGATGTCAATCTTGGGTGGGTGTAACGTGGACGAGACCTTAACTCATGGTACTTCCAGACCGTCAGGCACGTTAGCCCTCATCTATTCTGGAATTATGGGATTTCCAGCCCCCCGCTCCCTTCCCTTTTAGTCGCCTTCTACGACACGCAGGGAATACGTGGGAAGTTTTCTTTCTCCCCTATCCCCAGGGATAACATCATTAATACAGTATGTAATTCCCATCACACATCATCACGGGGAACCCTTGCTATCATTAATAATCCTATCTTAAAGCTATACTGTCATACATCATCCAAAGGAAGTAATGACCAAGAACAACCATCACATATCATCCAGATAAGATCAACTGACCGAGTGAATATCATCAAGTGTCAAGGGAATATAGTCACGCTAGTGGTCTGATCATGTATATAAGGAGCAGAGAGAATCCTCGCCCATAAGAAGAGAGAAAGACAAAGTAACATCGATTCATCTCCATTTCTCTTGCATCATGAATCATATATTCTTTACACGGGGTTAGTGTATCTATCTACTCTATCATCATTAATTCTAGTCTCGATTCCATGGGAGGACGACGGCGGATCAGGGACATATAGCCTCAGAAATCATACACCCACACACACACACATACAACCCACGTCCATTGGGTTGATGGGTAACTTTCGACTTCCACCGCTAGAAAAAAAGCGCTTCTTATTTACACACTTTAAGCGGGTTGATCAAAGACGTATGCCCTTATTCTCCTGCTTTTCCTCGAACCTCATAATTCACTGTAGATCTGCTGTCGCAAATCATGAGGGACGAAGTACCCACAACTCGAATGTCGTGTTGTTTCCGAGTGAAGAATTAAACTCAGAGTTGAAGTGAAAAGGAAAAAAATACATCTCTTTTTTTTGCGACGTACAAGACGCGTTGTCTCCACCGACAACAGTTCAAGGACTTACGCGACGTTTGTTTTCTTGGAAAAGAGCATCTTGAAAGAGGACAATGAAAAAGGGAGGACAAAATGACAAAATAACTGCTTGGGGGTGGGGGGAGAGAAAGTTTAAATATATCGCTTAGGTTATACTAATACGAGATGGGATTGAACTAGACACACGATATATATATATTTTTTTTCTTTTTTTTCATAAATATTCGCCTTATCCCGCGTTAGATGGAGGTAGCGTTAAGATCAGAGGAGTGAGCCTTAGATAATAGAAGTACAGATACAGTCTGAGTCATAGATAGTAAAGTGAAGAGTAGGAGGAATTAAAAGAGAAAATGGCAAGTGTTACTTATGGTGTATAAGATGTCTTTGTCAAATTGCATACACGATACAAAATGAAATTCTTTATGGCTAGAAGCTCAATTTATAAAGTATAAGAACTATATGATAGAAGTTATAGAACATATCACATAAAAGTACCACATAATGGATAATGGAGAGGGTATACAAGGGGTTAATGGTGTGCAATATGAGTATTGGTGGCAGGAAGAGAGGCCACACAATGGATGGGAGTTGGGTTGGGGACGGTGGCGAGCCACAATATAATGGTGGTATTGTTACAACAGAAGCATGAACGCAAGTTGTGGATGGTAGGTTAGGGTGGGGGGGGGGGGTTGAAGGGGTGGATTTGTAGACTTGTTGAGACAAAGTAACAATGAATCCATTAAGATAGGGATGACTTAATGCAGGCGAGCGAAGGCCAAAGAGGACACCGAGAGACAATAGCGGTGGCCGAGGCTTTATATCAACGTTGGAGACATAATCATTGATGGGGCTGTTGTACGATAATGGAGGGGATGATTGAGAAGCTAATGGAACGGTAGGGGTAGCGAGGTTAAAAAAAAAAAGGAAAAAGATATTGATGTGGCACACTTTGCTACTGGGGATGGGTGGATATAACCAGGAACCGTGAAAGTGGTGGAAGACATAGACAGTAAAGTTAACCAAACGAAAATGCAAGCTGTGAGAGAGACAAAAGACAAACAAATGGGACAAAAAAAAAAATATCTCTATCGACATAAAAAAGGGGGGGGGGAAACAGGTCTTTAAACGAAGGCATAAAACATGATAAAATAAATAATTTGCAAAGAAACATCAAAAGAGAAAGTAAGAATGAAGAGTAACTGTGGGAAAGATTTATATCATAGGATTAGGATGAGAGAGAGAGTTGAGGGCGTGTTAAATGATAAAAAAAGAAGGTGGAGAGAGACAAAGGGAGGGAAAGAGAGACAGAGCGAGTGAGCTGTAAGGGAATTCTGAGTGGAAATATTAAACCTATGGCAGGGGAAGAATACGAATGGCTCTGGTGAATGGGGGTAATCGAGCGTGTGGAATAAAGGGGCAGGGAAATGAGGGTAGGGAAATATAAGCCTCTGTACAGAGTGGAGGGTCTGGCATGTGGCGGGTTAAATGTTTGTGTTCTGCAAGATTGCAAGAGTAATACTTTCATATTCGTGTGTGTGTGAGATTACTATTTGTGGGTCACGAAGAGAGTTTTACACTTATTACTTTGTCTCATGTATATATATATATATATATTCCTATGAGTCTACGAGGAAAATGAAACTCTATAAGTTCCCTAGTGCACTTTTGTGTAATGATCACATCATCAGGGGAGACAAAAGAGGGAAATATAACAGTCAGTTGATATACAACTAAGAGACTTAGCTAGGACGCCATTTGGTAAACATGCGATTGTCCAAGACAGACAACGAACGTATCATAAACTTATGTGGACAAGGTGAATTATTTGCAAAGTTTATCAACAATAAAGTTATCCACTTTGTATAGACCTTCACTAATATTATGATTATAATTCTTTGTGTATTTGATAATAAAAGATTCAATGATATTTCTCGTGGTATTGGAGTTCGAGTTGATAACCGAGATGGCATTACTCCAGTCAATATAATGATTATAGTGTTTAACGTGATTAATATTAGTGAAGGTCTATACAAATTGGATTACTTTATTGTTGTTAAAATTTGTAAAAAATTCACCTTCTTGCCCTCATAATAAGATTATGATACGCTCGTTGTCTGTCTTGGACAATCACATGTTTACCAGATGGCGTCCTAGCTACGTCTGTTC
>JAUTXX010338203.1:0-13536 GCA_032273605.1 Panulirus laevicauda | reverse complement strand
TCCATTCCAACTTACCTCCCAATTAACTTGATCCTCAACCCTACTGTACCTAATAACCTTGCTCTTATTCACATAAATAAATAAATAAATAAATATATACATGTGTATGTGGGTGGGTTGGGCCCGCCATTCTTTTGTCTGTTTCCTTGCGCTACCTCGCTAATGCAGGAGACAGCGACAAAGTATAATAAATAAATAAATAAATATAATATATATAAAATAAAAATAAACAAGAGCAACACCACAATTTTCCACCAACATTCAGTTCCCGATACTTCCTTGCTCAGGTGGAAAAGGAATAGTCACTAATGAAAGGGGAAAAATACACAAAGAAAAATTAAATGAGAAAGAGAAGCCTATCCATAACTTTTTCCAATCATGTGAATTCACAGGTAAACATGGCCAAATAACTTCAAATAACCTGGAGTAAAACATGGTATTCATCTTTCAATTGTCTTTAAAATGTGTCTAGCTTACTTAAAAAGAAGAGAATATCTATGTCTCCAAGTAATCTGAACAAGTTACAATTACAAATTCAGAGATTAAATGCACATAATTCAACAATCATTTACCTAAAGTAAATTTTCTTGACCTTTATATCTAAATTATCAATGCATTCTTAAACTTTCCTTGCCTTTCAACACAAACATATGACTTACCCTCATCCAAAATTCCTCATAAAAGGCACAAGCAATGAGGCACCTCTCAAACAACACTCTTATCCTAGCTGCATTCATTTGCTTGATTTCATAATCCAAATAATTTCTCCATGCAGTTAACTGACTCTTCTCCAATGGCTTGACATGGAAGTATGGTCTCTTGATAGCATCTTCGTAACTCCAAAGTGCCTTGACTTCAATCACATTGACATCATGAATTTTCTGACGTGCTGCTATGATGCTCTTTTGTAGGGCTTTTGTTTCTTCATCCTAAAATAAAGGTGCAAAATAATATTTCCAATGTGACTTGTCTGTGTGAGTCTTTCATGTATAAAAGATGGTAACATCCACATGGGTTCTTCTGTGAGTCAAATCTGTATTTCTTGATTTAAATATCAAACTTTTATTCATAACAAAACTGAGATCGAGGCATGTGTATTATCTATAATTTACCATGATTATGGATCTCTTCAAGGCCAATCCTTTCTGTTAAGCTCACTCTACCTGGAATATAGGAAATTATCATAACTGGAGACAGTAAATTTAGTATTATTTGTCTTACTGATACAAGACTTAACAAGAATGAATTAAGCTTGTAAATGAGACTCATGTCATCAATCAAAAGGTTTGGGTAGGAAAAGTGCCAATTCACCTTGACATTTCCAATTTTCTTCTGGAATGAATGATCCATTAACTATATGGGATATGTTAGGTCTCTGAAGGAGTGGAAATTAAAAAAAGGAAAGACACTCAAGGAAGAATACAGGTATGACACAGCAATGCCAAACAGTCAGCTTAAGTTACACTAAACAATGCTTTCCTATTAAGCTGTCCGAGTTTCATTCACTATACTGGGCCATGGTATCCATGCAAAATTAGCTGATCAGATACTCCTGGATATATACCAACCACTGTATTGCAATCCAATATGCTTATATTCTATTCTGCAAAATGTTATGAAACACATCAGAAACATCAAAAACTAATCCTTTCAATCAACATATAATAACTGCATTTTCATCCTTTGGTATCATTCCTATTCACATCCTAACAGCTAACTCACGTATCTAACCTCCACACTAGACCACAGACATCAAATTTTTTTTCTAGTTTTTCCCTTGCACTTTCTTTAAAAGAAAAAAATTGCGAAACATCTTTCAGAGTAAGAAACTTATAACTGCTTACTTAAGTGAGTTTATCTAATATTTTGAATTTGTTCTCCATCAATCACCAACATAAAGCCAACACATATGGCATGGATATGTATGATGAATAAAGTGTCTAGGTTCTCTATGTGCCACTCTATTCTGTGCAGGGTTGCAGTCTGATGAAATGAAAGATACCAACTTCAAATTTACAACAAGACAAATTTTAATGGCAAAATCTGAGAAATGCTGTTGAGTCTCTGAAATCAAAAGTATATAGAGCTATGATAACAAATGTATGAAAGCATTTATGATATTGATAACTTTTCACTTTAATGAAAATATATGAAAATCTACAAATCGTCTTAAGAGCATACTTTATCTATCTATCGATATCTCTGACACCTGTTCTTAATGGAACTCCATAACTAGTGAACTCCAGTGCTGCATTTTAGCCTTTAGCATCTCACCCTTAACTGGCCACTGGCAGCGGGCAACTCTAGTTCAGTGTTTGCTGAGGTTACCTACCTAAATGTTCCTACTGACTATTTCTATCTAATGCTCCTTCTAACTACTTCTACCTAATATTTCTACCTAAATGTTCTTACCTTCTACTACTATTTACTGCTCCTACCATTTTGTCAAAAGGCAGAGCTAACACACAGTGTTCATTGTAGGAAAATCCAGAGTTATAAAGAATGAGCTGTGTCGTCAAGTGTTACCTATGACAAGGAGAGAGTGTACGTTTGTGAGCAGAATACCAGTGGTCCATGTGTTAGTGGGGCAAAAAGAAAAGAGGTGCATGGGTCAGAGGAGTGCAACTTAATAACTGAAGTGCTGGCTCACTAAGCAGATGTCACTTACACTTCTGATACCCGGGTATTACTGGTAATATACCTCCTTGGTAAATAAATTTGCAAATTTCCCAATTAGTCAGCCAATTTTTTTGTAATTTTGTATACTTCCTAGCATAAAGGAAATAAAGTAACTCTGGGAAAATAATCAGATCTTTAGCACATGCTACACAATGTTAAACAACTGCACTTAATTGTCTCCAAATCTGCTAAACAGCACAAGAAAAACAAAAAAATTATTAGCTGAATACGGGGGAAAACAGCTCAATGTTCAGAAAAGAAAACTAAAGGTTAAATATAAAGTGCTCACTTAAAATGCTACTGACATATCTCAAAATAAGAATGAAAGGAATGTGAGAAATACTGATGCCCTATAAGCATGACTGGCAAAGATGACTAAAAAAATATCATTAGTGAAGCTGAAAAACGTAAAAAAGAAAATATGAAAAAGCAGAAAAACATCCAGGCCTATAATTGTTTAATGTATCATCTACAACCATCAAAATATTATGGATTGTTCATCTTAATTTAAAAAGTGTACCAAACTAGCTAAATGTGGTACTTACACAGAACTATGGGCAACAGCCTGAATGAGCAGAGAAGGAACATGAAAAATTGGTTTCAGACCAAACAGTGGGGATAGGAGACCCAAGTGCCCCAAACAGGAATGTCAACTTTCCCGTAAGAATGAATTTCTACAGACCTGCCAGTCCCAAGCATTTAGAATCTGCAGTGCATGAAGGTGCATGTGTGTGTGTAATTGCCTCTTTGTACTGTATGATAAGAGAAACAGCACAATCAATCCAAGCCTGCAGCCATTAAAATGGTATGGAACGTTCTATTTAGAAATTTATTGCGCACCACAGTGACCAAATGTGGTACTTACAAAGACCAGTGGGTAACAGCCTCTACCAGTCTGAATTAACAGAGGAGCAACATAACAGATTGGTTTTAAAGTGAACAATGGTGACATAAGACTGAAATAATTCTAAAAGGCAAAGGAAATTTCAAAATTATTGACTCTCTGAAGACCTCTTTGTCCCAAGTATTAAAGGTCTATGATATCTAAGGGTGAGTGAGCGTAATCACCTTTTTGTACTACATACTACTAGAGGAGGATACATTTTTTTAACGTCCTCTGCAATCCCAGAACCTTTTTCAACTCTTGTACACTGCAATTACCACAACCTCATCAGTTATTCCATTCATCTACCCCCTCATACCATAAAAGAACTTCTTTACATCTTTTTTTGATGTTTCATACTTCATTTCATGTTATGTACCTCTATTATTCAATCCTTAAACCTTTCCCATAACTGATCCCTGTCTACACCAGCAATGTGAAGGAAAAATTTAAGGCTTGTGGCCACGTCACCCCCTACTCGGCTGTATAAAATAAAGACAAGAAAAATGCAAGGTACAATGATTACTGTAAACAAAATGGGTGTTAGAAAATAACAAAATTTAAAGGAAAGAATTTTGAACACGTCGCAGAAAAATTAACATTATTCCAGCATCTACATACAAATGCCATATAGGAACCAGAAAGGGAAGTTTATGTTAAAGATTTTGGAATACTAATAGTATATGAGACACCTGAATTTTAAGAGCACATTGGTATTATAACACTCTCCTGCAAAATAATGAGTGGCTTGATATTGACCCCTTAATGTTCCACTAAGTTATCCTTTCCAACCCTAAAATTCTGGATTTCCAGGTTAAGAAATAAATTTAACCTTACAATGTCAAAAGACATTATTTCTTTTCATACTAATTCAGTACTTCCCATGTTGGCACAAATAGACGATGGAGAAAAGGCTTTATTCTCTCACATCCATACTCTAGCAGTCATGTATAATGCACTGAAACCACAGTCCCCTATCCACAACCAGGCCCCAAAGACTTTTCCATGTTTTTCCTTGCTACTTTATATGCTCTGGTTCAATTCCATGAATGCCTTTCACTCTCCAGTATATTCAGGCCCTAGCCACTCAAAATATTTTTCACTCAATCCTTACATCTCCAATTTACTCTCCTCTTCTCCTCATCCCCTCTACTTTGAACACATATATTCTTTTTGGTTAACCTCTCCGCAATCATTTTCTCCATACGTCCAAACCATATCAGCACACCCTCAACCACATTCTTCATGCTACCACATCTCTCCTGACCATTACCTTGTAGGGGCGAGGGCAAAGATATGCGAAGATTTTTGGACAAGAAGAAACATTATGACTGAGAAGAGAGTGGGGAACATGTGCTTAGAAAACAAACTTGTGTGAAGGAAAAGCAGGGGAGATCGAGTGTAAAATGACAAAAGGTGAGAGTAAACAGTCAGGGCAGTACGTGAGGAATGGGAAATATTTAGGAAAGCAATATTGGAAAGATTTTAGGGAGTCAGTTGTAGTTGCTCCTTTAAACAGCAAACCTTCATTTCTCCCTATTCCATTTTCATTACGTGCATCTTCACCCTCATTCAATGCAAGACAGTATACATCAACTTTCCTAAATTTTTCATTCACCAGCTACATAAAGTAACAGCTAACAGTAGTGACCAAAGCAATGCTGAACATTTCTGCATGCCAGAAAGGTTGTCACATTTGCAAAGCAAAGGCACTTTGCATTTCAAAATTCACATGAGTAAAATGAATATGAGTTGCCCTTAAGGTAATGAGGGGACATAGAGTCCAAGAAATGAATCAATAATCAAAATGAACTGTAATTCTCTCCCAAAACAAAATACCCATGAAGACGTTGAATACCAAATATCACACTCTGAATGTACCAGAGTAAGACATCTTCAAATGATATGCACCCATGCACATCAAGGCAACATACAACTTTTTCTTTACATCAAACCATAACTGGCTGCAATTTCTATGATGTGCTAAACTGATACATCTCAAACCTTTGGAGACATATCCCAACTACCTAACTAAATGGGCAAATGCAGTTATCGAGGAGGAGGGAAAATGCTTTTGGACTATCTTCCACAATGTGACCCCTTTAACTTGTATTACCAATAACAATAAAAGAACACTTCATCCATGATTTTCCCTAGCATTTTCTCCCAATCACCTCATCCTTATAACTTAGTTAACCTTACCCCACTTTTATTTCTTAAAAGTAAATGAATTAAGAATACATACCACATTTGTCCCAACTTCCTCATCTCCTGGGGCAGCCTCAACACCTGGAGGTGCTTCATCTGGTGTCTCTGTGTCCGACTTGTTCAGCTCTGCCAGCACTTCACGACGCAAACTAAGGAATTCATCTACTCCAATAACCTCACTAGGCAAGTGTTTCTTCACGTGATCTTGGAACCTAAAAACAGTAGATAAGGAATAGAATGGAAGAATACTCTACAGGGAGAAATGGTGGACGAATGTACGGAACAGTGTATTCGAGGAGGGCATGTAAAGACAAGAATAAATGGAGACTTTTGCATGCCTCCTCGAGGGGAGTTCTGAGAAGGAACGGGCACCAGTGATATAGAGAACAGCAAACTTATTTATCAAAAGACCAATAGGAACAGTCAACAAAACTAGGTATTAAAAGTATGTTTCTTGTTATTGCAATACTTCGATTCTTTCAAATGATTCCTGGGTATTCAGGTGGTTTATCACCTCCCTGAAAAGTCTATCTTAAGAGAAGAAAATATGTTTTGTTTATGCTGGGCTAATAATGGGGAGTCAAGGATTATGTGTTTTATGTCTTCAGACGGAAGGTAGGATCTATTAGGCGCTTGTAACCTGTAGTGATGAGAGCTGGCTCGATCGAAGATATGAAAGCGACATTGTTCCTTTGGATAGTGTGCATTTGGTTGGTTTATCTTTGGATGATGTGTGTTGAGAAGGGTGTTAGAGGTGTCTGTTAATGTTTGATGGGTAATGCATATGAGTAAAAGTGGTTTAAACTGTTTCTTATTTCAGTAACGGCTTTTTTCCTCTTCATCCTAATGCTGAGTTTAACATGACACTTCGAGTGTGAGGTTTATATACCATAATTCATTTGAAAAGTTTTCTTTACTTTGTAGGGTGAGCTATCGCTTCTTTAGAAGGTCTGCAATTCTTTATCAGCTCCTGCAAAACGTTCCTCTTACCTTCTGAGTTTTCTTCTCGCTGGTATATCTCTGGAGTGTGTTTCAACTTCCAAAGTGGTCATGTCATTTACAGGGCACTTGGCATTAAGCAGGGTATCCCACTATTGCAGACATATTGATCATATCCTTCTCACCAATTGAGCTTTGGGTTGTCTATAACATATTCATTCTACCTAAAATATCATATACCTCTCCAGCCTGGTCCTCCTTACTAACAGATACATAGAAAGATCAGCTAGACAGAATGAAGTAAATGGGCAAGCAGAATCATCCTAGGCTCTTCTTACACCACCTACCAAGAATCCTTCATCTTACTGAACCTGTCCATCTTCTCTGACCAACACCAGCAGCTCACATGGTAGTTTGGCAATAAACTGCTGATACACCTGTCACAATACCTCCCATCCAACACCCATCCATCATGGACCATAGTTCATCACCACAATTGACTTGTTCCAATCAGAGCTTGGACAGCTTAGTGTATGAATAGTCCCATACCAACCATTGTGAACTTCATTAACAGTCTATAAACAAAGTGCACTGCTAAGCAAGTGAACAGCTCAGTTTTCTGTTGGTTAAGCTATGTGGTATGTCAACGAATGTGTTAATGTAACTGTTCATCTCTCACTATTCAATCAATTTCATAATGTATAAACCATACTATCTACTCCATAAACATCCCCATATATCTACCACCCTGACTATCTAAATATACCTCAACCAAATGCTTGTCCAAAGTGTGGAAATATCCAGCTCACCCAAATCTTATGCTTTTACATGTTCAATTAACTAATAACTATCATGACCTCCCAATTCTGTAATACCTCAGTTGTGTATTTTCAGCCAATTGGCTGCTTAAATCCAATAAACTGTTATCTATAAAGGTGAAGTTACTTAATGCACCTTCATTGTTATGTGTTTAGTATCCAGTGGGGTGAATGGAAATGGTGAACAGCTTTTGGAGTTACGTGCGACTGGGAATACCTGGTTTAAAAAGGGCCACACTTAAGCATACGTGGCTAAGTAAGAAATGAGGTACATGGACATTACCGGATTATATCCTATGGTAAAACCTGTTATCCAAAATGCTTGCAGAACAATCAATTTTGGATAAAAATTTCTGGTTATATGAGTATTTTTCTTAATACATCAAATAATTCAGAAACTGTAATACACCCATCCCTTGCTTTAATCATGGGTTATGTTCTATGAAAACCTCACATTAAGAGATTCCACATCCGATAAACCAATAAAAATATAGAAAAATGGGATGTGTGCAGCACCTCTGTGAAGGCTGGTATGCGGCAGGGGGTGAATGACATCACCATGAGTTAATTTGTTTATGGAAGCAGTGGAGAGAGAGAGAGATGCAGTCTGCAAGGGGAAGCAGCCTGGAAAGTGAATCAGATGGGGTTTGATGATGACAGATTTGAGTGAGAAACTGCAAATCTGGTGTCTGAGTCTGCATGAGTGTGAAAGGAGGAATCTGAGAGTTAATGTGAATAAAAGGAAGGTTATTATGTTTAGCATTTGAGAGAATGAGGTTAGATGGTGTGTGAGTTTGAATCAAGAAAAACTGGAGAAAGTTGTGTGTTTTTGATACCAAGGTGTGGACATGGCAGTGAATGGAATAATGGAAGCAGAGGTGAGTCATAGGGTGGGTGGTTGGTTGAAGGGTCTAGGAGCATTAGGAACGTGAAAAGAGGTCACTATCTTAGAGGGTGAAAATGGGCATGCACACAGGTATACTAGTCCCACCCATGTTGTATGGATGCCAAGCATGGGATATATTTGAGAATGCACAGGGGAGGGTGGATGCACTGGAAATGAAATGTATGAAGACACTATGTGGTGCGAGGAGGGTTAATTGAGTAAGTAATGACAGAGTAAATAATAATATAGAAAAAGAGTACGGCTAAGAGAACTGTATTGCATGTGTTGACATGCTTTGGACATACAGAGAGCATGAGTGAGTAGTTTAACAATAAGGATATAATTATCAGAAGTATAGGGGAAAAGGAGAAACGAGGACCAAACTGGAGATGAAAGGATGGAGTGAAAAAGATTTTAGTTGCTCAGAACATGAACTTGCAGAAGGTGTAAGCAAATTAAACAACCATGGTAACATCAAACACCCCTGCTGCAGAACAACTTTCGCTTGGAACCATTCACTCTCCTCTCTTCCTACTCATACACATGCCTTACACACTTGATAAAAACTTCTCATTGCTTCTAACAAGCTTTCCTCATACACTCATACACTAACATGTGCTTTATCCAGATCCATATATACCACATACACACCTCTCTAAGTATTTTCTAAAAACATTCTTTAAAGTAAACACCTGATCCACACATCCTCTATCACTCCTAAAACCACAATGCTCCTACCCAATGCAATTACTGTACATGCCTTCACCCTCTCAGTCACTACCCTCCCATACAACTTACCAGGTACACTTAAAAAACTTGTACCTCTATGTTTTGAACACTCACCTTTATCCCCCCTTTATACAACTATCTATCTATATCCCTTATGCCCATCCCCTTCTGGAACTCCCTCATGAGGGTGCCTGTGGCAAAAGTCCTAATAGCTGGTGAACTCAAATACCACTTCTTAGGCTTCAGTGCCTCACCCTTAACAGCCTACTGGCATGGGGCAACTCTGGTGCAGTGTTTTCACAAACTCCTATCGAATATTCCTATTACCTTTTTCTATTTAATGTTCAAGCCTTCTATTTCAACCTAATGTTCCTACCAAATGCTTCCATCAACTAATGCTATCTATTGCTCCTACCATTTTGTCAAAAGGCAAGGCTAGTGCATAGTGCTCACTGCAAGCAAATCTAGTTATAAAAAATGAGTTGTGTGAATTAAGTAGTCAAGTGTTATGTGACAAGACTGCATGTTTGTGAATAGAATGCTGGCAGTCCATGCTAGGGCAAGGCTGAAAGAAAAGATAGCCAACTGAGTCAGAGGAGTGCAACCTGACAATCGTTAAGTGCTGGCTCACTCCAGAGCCGACATGAATTCTTCTGTCACCAAAGTGGGTAGTGCTGGTAATATAGCTCCCTGATCAGTAGCTGTCTAACTACTACCCAGTAACTATTCAAGAAATAAAATACTGAAGCAGTTCTTCAATGAAAAATAACAAAATTACTTACTTTTGCCAGTGCTGCATGTATTTGCTTGTCGGAGTTGCCAATAGTCTTTCATATAGAAGTGTTACATTTTTCCACCTCTTCCCAGCACTTTCCCATGCAATGTATGCTTCCCACAATTTGTCTGACCTGATAAAGATACAAAAAATAGGAAAAGATATTTCTAAATGTAATAAATGTCTGTATTTACACCATACCCATTCGCCACTAAACATTAAAAGAAAATCAATATTCCTGCAATGTACTTCCCAAATCAATATATGGGTCATGCACTAAAACAGAACATAGAGAAAACATTATGCATACAGTGGTACATAACTCTATAGTCTTGTAATTACTGTAGGGTAAGGGAGACAGAATTTTACAAAAAATATTCCATCTTATAGAAAGCAACTAAGGGGGGATGGAGTAGGGGACTGAAAGTCTCTCTTTCTTGTATTTCAATTTCTGTAAGATGGAACAGTAAGAGCCAAACAATGAGTGCACATCTTTCAAGGCTCAGTCTGGGGTGTCTGAATGTCTGTAGATGCAACAAAGATGAGAAGAAAGGAGATACAACTAATTCATTTAAGGAAAGGAACCTGTATGTTATAGCTCTGTGTGAAGCAAAGCTCAAGGGTAAGGGACAAGAATGGTTTGGAAATATCTTACAGGTAAAGTCACGGGTTAGCGTGATGGGCAACAGCCAAGGAATGGATAGCACTTCTGTTATATGTGAAAAGTGTATGGGAGTGAATGTGGGTAAAAATGAAAGTGGATTGCCAGAGATGGGTGATTATCAGTGCTTATGCCCCAGGTCATGAGAAAGACAAAGATAAGTGGCAAGAGTTTTGGAAGCTAATGAGTGTGTCAATAATTCTGATGCAAGAGACCAGATATTAGTGACGTGCTTTTAAATATGAAACGAGTTAATACAGCAGTTGAAGGTATAATATAGAGGCATGGATGTACTCAGTACATTGAATGAAAATGGAGAACAGCTTGTGGAGTTCTGTGCTGAAAATAGACAAGTGTGTGAATACCTGGCTTAAGGAGTTCTGAGCTGAAAACGGACAATTGATTAGGAATACCTGGTTTAAAGGGACATACATAATTACAGGTAGTGCTGCTGGACTCCATCTACTGGAGGTTACAACATAAGTTAAAAGTCACTCCAAGCAAGGCTGTATCATGGGAGTACAGTCTTCTCAAAGAACTTCCAACTCCAAATGAGTTTACACTACCCCGCTGAAAGTAACACAACCTTGGGCAGGAGGAGCCTTTAAAAAGGTTCTAGATAACATCAGGACTTTTGAAGAAATTGGTCCTGGATCACATACAATAAAAATACAAAAGTAAGAAAGATGGTATGTGGGCATTACTGAATTACATACTCATAAATATGCAAAAGAGAGAATCTTGAATGAGAGAGAGGCAGCTGGTGAGATATCCAATCGTTACCAGGTAAAGGTAAAGAATTGTAAAGGTTTTTGGAAATGAGGAAATAATATAGGTGAAAAGGGGGTGGTGAGAGTAAGTGACCTTGGAAAAGAGAACTGCACGAGGTAATATAAGAAGATACGAGTGTAGAATAGAAAAAAAGTGATATTAAACAAAGCCAAGGGAGTAAGTGAGGAATGAAAAGTGTTTGGTACGTGAGAAAGAAGAGTGTAGCATGCTGAAGGTGGGCAGTGGAGGGTATGTGGATCAGGTGTTTGCTTTGAAGAATGTGTGTAAAATATTGAAGAGAAACAAAAGAATTTGTACGTGGCATTTATGGATCAAGAGAAAGCATATGATAGGGATGACAGAGATGCCTTATGGAAAGTCTTATGAATATTGGTATGAGAGGAAAGTTACAGTGAGAGGCAGTAAGACGTGTTTTCTAGAGTGTATGGCATGATAAACAGGTAGGTTGGTAGGTAGGTAGATAGATACACAGACATATAGAAAGATAGATAGATAAACATAGATAAATAGGCCTGGAAAGTGAGTAATTTGTTAGCTGATGACATGGCACCGATGGCAGATTTGAGTAACTGCAGAAGTTTAAAAGAGTAAGTGAAGGGGGTATGATGGTAAATGTAAAGAAAATCAAGGTTATCAGGCTTAGCTGGGCAGAGACATGTTTGTTGAGGCGAGTTTAAGAGGAAAAAATGAAGTGTTTAAGATACCCGAGAGTGGGCAATGCAGCATATGAATCTTCATGGTAAAGGGATTAGCTTTTCTGATCATGACACATTCACAAGCTGCTCAGGGTTGAGTGCATAAGTTCAAATCCTGGTTGCAGAAGTTGGTCCACAGTCAGCCCAGCTTTTCATCAACCCCTAGGGGGTTAGTTGACAAACTGGGCTTTAGGCTCAGGCTGGGGAATATTTCTACCTTCGTATTCCTTACATGTTGCGGGGGGTGACTAAATGGGGTGAGAGCAGGGGGTTGGAAACACTCCCTTCTTCTAATAGATAAAACAGAATTAGCCAAGATAGGAGAGCTCATCCTCTTTGAAAGCTCTGGTTGGGGTATCCAAATGTTAGTGGATGTAACCAAGATGAGAAGAGAGAAAAGTATTACATTTCAGGAAAGAAACCTTGATGTTCTGGCTCCAAGTGAAAAAAAAGCTCAAGGATTGAGGAAGAATCTATCAATCCATCTATATCTCTGATGCTTGTTCCAATTGAAACTCCCTCAAAGGGGTAGCCATGACAACAGAGTCTCCATAACTAAAGAACTCCAGTGCCACTTCTTAACTTTTACTGCCTCACCCTCAAAAGCAGGCCACTGGCAGAGGGCAACTCTTGCACAGTGTTTGGAGGGGCTCCTACCTAATGTTCCCGGTGACTAATTCGATCTCATGCTCTTACCTACTACTACCAAGTGCTCCTGTCTACATGTCCCTACCTACTACTTCTATCTAATGCTCCTACCATTTTACCAAAAGACAGGGCTAGCACATAGTGCTCACCACAGGAAAATCTAGAGTTACAAAGAATAAGCTGTGTGAGCTAAGTGTTGTAAAGTGCTAAAAATGACAAGGAGAGATTATGTTTTTGAAGATAGATTACCAGTGAGGCAGAGGTTAGTGAGAGGACAAGAGCTAAAGGAGAAGCACTACTGAAGCATGAGCTGTGGGAGTTGTGATAGGATGTAAGTAAATTCTAGACTGATGTGGGTAAAACTGAAAGTGGATGGTGACAGAGTGGTGTGTCGTGTAAGGTGGTTTGACTGGAAAAGAAAATTTTGAGAAAATGTGGTGTGAGGTGGTTTGAACAAGTA
Source organism: Panulirus laevicauda (assembly GCA_032273605.1). Classification (NCBI taxonomy): domain Eukaryota; kingdom Metazoa; phylum Arthropoda; class Malacostraca; order Decapoda; family Palinuridae; genus Panulirus; species Panulirus laevicauda. The sequence goes on along the minus strand of JAUTXX010338203.1, from coordinate 363 downwards.
ATGAAAGGGCAATAAGACATGCATAACTAAGAGAACTGAAGAAGGTGTGCAAATACAGTTTGAGCATTCAGAGAGAATGAGAAGGGAGATGTTGACAAAGAGGATATATGTGTCAGAAGTAGAAAGGCTAGGTAGGGAGAAAACACACTGAAGACCCAAGAATGAAGCAAAAAAGATTTTAATAGCTCAGGAGCTGAACATGCAGGAGGTTGATGGGAGTGCATGGGACAGAGTGAGCTGGAGCAATGAGGTGCATATACAGGGGAAAGCATGCTATCAATGGACTGAACCAGGTAACATTAACCAGCCTGGGGAAACCAGCCAGAGGTCTGTGGGGCCTGGTTGTAGGGAGAAGGCTGTGAT
>JAUTXX010338093.1:0-11834 GCA_032273605.1 Panulirus laevicauda | reverse complement strand
TAGGAACAGGAAAAGTGAACCATTTCAGTGTTGGGGCAAGCGGGTCTTGTTTTGAAGTTACCCTTCAAAGTCGGATCACTTTCGACTCGACTCTGTCAAGTAAGGATGTATAGCGAGAACTACCTCAGATGTGAGGGCAGCGCTTCATACAAGGATGGATCAATCCTATGTGTAAATGGAACAAATGTTTAGGACATCTAGATAGAAGCCCCAGTTTCTTAGAAATAGACTTAGTATTTCCATAATGTTGGGTCTCCAAGAAAGAGCGGATGTCACAGTAGTACCAAGTGTGTTTATTGAGCTAGGAAATGGAATTACGGAACCCTCATAGAGAGAAAAGTTGAGAAATTTTCCATAGAGATGGGTAGAAACTTGTTCTTGGAGACATTAAGCATACCCAATTTCACTACTCCTCTGAGATATTCTGTCCAAGTCTGAGTTTATTGAGGACGTAGTGTCCAAACGAGACACACATCAAGTGAGAAAAGGAGCAATATTGAAGGATATGGGGAATAAAGTGTTGAGTCGTCAGCGTTTAAATACACATTTTCAAGGTTAAGAGACGGGGCAACATGAGTGAAAAATCTCTCCTTTTAAACAATTAGTGATTGGTAATAACGCACACCCCAGCCTAAGCCAGTTAACCATTAAATTGAATAGTCCTGAGGGGAGGATTAACACCAGGGTTGGATGCAAGCTGACTGCCATGCCAAGGATTCGAACTAATAGATGTCCTACTCCGGGCTGGCCCTGCTGACTTATTATCATTAATGCTAACCACTGCACCAGGGAGGCTTGTGGTGAATGGTTATGCGTAAATTTACACTTCCTCCAGGTACTCAGACTGAACTGTCTGTTTTCCCTGTTTTGTCTCGTTACCTCTAACATTTACTGTCGACATTTTCCTTTTACACATACTCCCAAACTCAGACACCAGCTTCTGCAGTCTCTTACTGCAAAAAGCAAATGTGCTGTTGATTATCCAGTGGTATTTTTTGTCCTTAACAGTGGCTGGTGTTTTTCCACACAGGAAGGAGGAAGTAACGTGAAGTCATGAGTAGCAAAAATCAGGAGCAGCAAAATGTTTACCCTATTGGGGGCGTCAAAGTGCAGTTCCCTACCAAGCCTTATCCATCCCAGATGGCTATGATGGCACAGGTCAGTTATTTTTCAAGGGACACTGTACATTTTCCTAGTTTTGCATGTTATTATCCCTGATTATACTTAGCAGTTATATAAGTGCATTATATATATTGTTAATGACATTTGCTTGCTGAGAGATTTTTGATCTGTTGTTTAGATTTCTTAATTTTGTATATGCTTTTGAGGGGGGGGGTCACTTTCTTCTCTTATTCAGTATGTAGAAATGCATCATTCTGTCATGTGGTCTCTTATACGGGATGTTATAAGTAATCATAGAGTTAGAATACACCATTTTATTTGTAATGCTTTTGTTGTATTTTGGATTTTAAATTGTGTGTGTAGTTAGTAATGGAGTTTCCCAAACATCTCTCTTGGATCTTATTTACTGTTCATACTGAGTAGGCACACATTCTTGAATTAGCAGAGGTCATTGCCATTGCCTTCATCAGATATCTCTGATTATGACTTGAAAAAGTTAGTTTTGTCTTTGTACAATTATATATATCTTTTAGTGACCAACATGGCATGAACAAAATGTGTTCCAGTCAAACAGCATCTTGGATAAAATGAATGAGAAAAAAGAAATGTACAAATTAATCAGAGCTCTATAGATGTTTTCAAACCTGACTCCTTTAAGGTAGAAAGTTTGTAAGAAGAGGGAAAGATGAAAGGAGGAAGAAAATTAAACAGCTTGGCTGTTCAAGGGAAGAGGTGAGGTATCATAATGGTCAGTCCTTTGGTGGCTATCCCGCACGCACAAACTAAGGGAAGCAGCTGCCAGATGTATGCCTTGAATCCAAGCCATTGGGATGGGGATGCATGCTGATAGCCCAAAAGAACAGCAGCTAAAATGATACTTGTAAAAGCGAGAGAGAGAAAGAGCGAGCATGAACATTATGGAATACAGAAAGGGATGGTGGAACAGAAAAGTGATGCCAAGAGAATTGATGAGATAGAAGGCTTTTGATTCCACTTTTAGATGGAGGAAGAATCATCCCAGATATGTGAGCAATACTCCATACTAGGATGAATGAAACCTCTCAAGAAATGAAATAGCTGCTCACAAGAAAAATTATGGCACCCTTACAAACCCCGCCAGCTTTTGGAAAACGGAGTGTGACATTGATTATATTTATGTAGGATATCTTTATCGTTTGGATTAAGGAACAGAAGTATATGTCAATAGAAGATGAACTGTCAACAAGAGCAATAGTAATGGTGAGAACTTGTAGGTGTTTGCACAGTGTGACTCGTGTGACAAAGATTCAGGAAACTCTTGGCTCTAAACACACTTTGATGGAAAGACCACTGTGGATAGTGAGACTGTGTATATTAGTGTAAGTTACTGAAGTGTTTCTTACCTTCTGTTGATATTTTGTTGTCTGCAGACCCTCCACTTAGAATACATATTAACAAAGATGTTTTGAAAATTTAGAATAAAATTCTTTATCAGTAAGGTTGAGTTTGTTCTTTAAGTGTGAAACTAGGAGTTTAAAGATAAAGGGGCACTAACATAATTTACAGCGCTTAAGTTAGAAATTGCACTTCTGTTCAAATTTCTCATAAACAAGTATCAAGGGTTCTTTCTGGGTGTAACATCTCGTAAGATTCTAATATATCAAGAGTTTACCGAATCTTTTACTGATAGTTATTAACTAATGTACAATCTTGCTTGATGATGTAAGTAGTTATGGAGAGATATTGATTAGTTTATAATATTTTTAATGCCATATGTGGATGTGCAGTAATAGAAAGTATGGTTGAGAAAGCAGAAAAGGGTGTATTGAAATGGTTAGGTCACATGCAGAGAATGAGTGAAGAAAAATTGACAAAGAGGATATATGTGTCAGAGGTGGAGGGAACGAGGAGAAGTGGGAGACCAAATTGAAGGTGAAAGGATGGAGTGAAAAAGATTTTGAGCGATTGGGGCCTGAACATACAGGAGGGTGAAAGGCATGCAAGGAATAGAGTGAATTCGAACGATTTGGTATACTGGGGTCGATGTTCTGTAAATGGAGTGAACCAGGGCATGTGAAGTGTCTGGGGTAAGCCATGGATAGTTTTCTGGGGCCTGGATGTGGAAATGGAGCTGTGTTTCGGTGCATTAAACATGATACCTGGATACAGAGTGTGAACAAGGATGGGCTTTGTTGCCTTTTCTTAGCACTCCCTCATGTGCGCTTGGGGGAAGGGGGGTGCCATTTCATGTCTGGCGGGGTGGTGACAGCAATGGAACTAGGGCATGTGAAGTGTCTGGGGTAAGCCATGGAAAGATTTATGGGGCCTGGGTGTGGAAAGGGAGCTTTGGTTTCGGTGCATTACACATGACAGCTGGAGACTGAGTGTAAATGAATGTGGTCTTTGTTGTCTTTTCCCAGCACTACCTCACGCGCACTTGGGGGGGAGGGGATGCCATTTCATGTGTGGCGGGGTGGCGAAAGGAATGGATGAAGGCAGCAAGTATGAATATGTACATGTGTATATATGTATATGTCTGTGTATGTATATGTATGTTTACATTGAAATGTATAGGTATTTATATGTGCTTGTGTTGGGGTTTATGTATATACATGTGTGTGGGTGGGTTGGGCCATTCCTTCGTCTGTTTCCTTGCACTACCTCACTAATGCGGGAGACAGCATTTAAGTATAATACATATAATAAAAATTATATCTCAGGAGAGATTGAATGTAGAATGGCAAAAGGTGAGAGCAAGTGATGTGAGGGTGTGGGGGATGGAATGGGATATATTTAGGGAAGCATTGATCGCTTGCATAAAAGATGCATGTGACATGAGAAAAGTGGGAAGTGACAGATTAGAAAGGGTAGTGAGTGGTGGGATGAAGTAAGGTTGTTATTGAAAGAGAAGAGAGAGGTGTTTGAATTATTTTTGCAGGGAAGTAGTACAAATGACTGGGAGATGTATAGAAGAAAACAGCAGGAGGTCAAGAGAAAGGTGCAAGAGGTGAAAAAGAGGGCAAATGAGAGTTGGGGTGAGAGAGTATCCTTTAGTCGCCTTCTACGACATGCAGGGAATGCGTGGGAAGTATTCTTTCTCCCCTATTCCCAGGGATATATATATTATACACATTTATCATACATGTTCGCTGTTTTCACGCATCAGCAAGGTACTGCCAGAAATAGATGAGGAATGGCTTCATTCAATAACAACCACACTCTAGCTATCATGAAACCAGAGCACCCACCCACAAGCAGGCCCCAAAGGCACTTTCCTTGGTTCCCCCAGCTACTTTGTATGCCCTGGTTCAGCCCACTGATGGCATGTTTTCCCCCTGTATACTACATCATCCCAATTCACTCTATCCCTTGCATGCTAAGAGCATGCTAATAAGGTGAAAATTAATTTTGACTATGTCAGAGTAGCAATATTCTTACTGCAAGAGTTGTATCTAAATGTAGAGTGACTGGCAGAAGTTAGGAATTTAGAGTGGCAGAAGGAATGAAGTGAAGAAGGGTTAGTGATCATTTACGTATGAACTGTAAAAAAGCAATTTTGCTGGTGTAGCAGTGGGAACTGAAAGAACCCATTTGACTTATGCAGATGCATGGATTTTCTTACATTTGATTGTGTAACGAGTAGATAAATGAGGATGTTAAAAGCAGAATGGAATGATTTAAAGATTGATTTCTAATACAGTATGGGAATAAGGAGACAATGAATGTTGGAAGGTTGTTGCAGATGGTATGTGCCCTTCATCTGCTTCACAAGTGGAGCATAAAAGGGAAGGGGAGTGAGGGGAAAGTAGAAGAAAAGAGTAGGTGTCTGAGTGGTTTTAGCAATGTATATGTTTCTACACAACAACAGGAAGGCATGAAAAAGATAACTCATAAGCCACTCTAGTAGGATGTGAAACTAATATACTAGATATATACGGGTGGAGATGAAGTTTTAACCCAACACTATTGTTACTCTAGATATTTGGCATGCCCTCACTGTGGCAATTTTTAATAAAATAAATAATTCTACTAGTTTTACTTTTCAAAAGTTTTTCTTAGAAAAATGATGTGTATCAGTATTCGAACACATTATTTATGTGGGTGGTGAAAGTAGTATATGAATGAATGTTTAGGCTGCAATGCTACCATGGAATCCCCCTGAATGAGGTAATATATACAAATCTCACTATGCAATCATTAAAATACCAATCAAGTGTGTTTCATCATTTATATTAATCCATATACAATATCAAATAAATCTATTTACATTATATATTTTCTTGCTGCCTGGGCAATGCAAAAATGATGCACTACTCCTCACGGCATTTTGATGGTCCCTGGGCAACCGAGTTGAAAAAGATTTAGGCAAAGGATGCAGAAACATTGTGCGAGATGCCAACAGTTGCCTTCAGAGTCACTACTCTGCTATTTACTGCACCCAGGATTTCCAACGCTCCAGACCATATACAACACACTTGCAATCAACTACCAGGGGCAACACATACTATATATGTCACATCAGCAGGCAATAGGTTGAAATATACATATAAAGCAAGTTCTGCACCCACTGGATAGTACTGAAGAGTTTTATAACATATATTTATTCATTATTATACCATGCATAAAAGCTTACACCAGATATACATACAAATAAGGATTACACAGTTTTTTGCATTTCAAGTTGCATGTTTCTGACTCATGATAAGATAAAGGCATATCAATTACCATACTACCTAATTTACATCAACTGCTCTGTGCCAAACATTTTGCAAGTTTCTTGTTTTAATAAGAAACAACAAAAGGTACATTGTGTAATGGCTGTGCTTACAATGTTACAATTATGACTGTTTGAATCATCCCATGATGTTCAATGCTTATTAATGATGCATAATACTGTGATGAAGAAAACTGTAAGGAACTACAAAATAAAGTGGTAAGAAATAACTTCAATTTTTAAGAGCAGGCTGACTAGCAAAGAGTTAAATTTTATCATACACAATAGCATATTACATAAACTCTTGACCATGCATAATTTTATCAAGGTCACCTGACAGTAGCCTTGTTACTGAATTTTGTGTTGGGAGACGTAAGTATTCATAGAATCGCTGTTATTAATCTAAAAGGTATCATTTACAAAATATACATACTTTCAGCTCTCAGTAATATATACATTTTATGAAGCTGAAAAATGTTTTCCTAAAATAGATCCTCACATTTCTGCTATATGAAACTTTGTACCTGATTATCATATTTCTTATGTATTAAAGTGGTTGGAACATTGTGTTCTCAATAGGACTAATAATGTAACAAATGGTGTAATTTGTTAAAGAAGCATCTACAGTACATTAATACAAATTTGGAGAAAATTGGTATTTACCTTTAAAGGATCAGGTGTTTTCCTCTGTGGAACCTCACTTTCCCCACCTGCATACATAAACACAGTGGAATGTAAGGTCGCAATTTTTTCATTGTACAGGTGATTTGAGTTGTTTTATAATTCTGCAACTCAAACATTGTTACAATTTTATTCACAAATACTCAACCAATAAATATAGCATCAACTAGATCTTAAAAATAAAGTAACAATCTATCACAGCCATTTGATATTTACTTATAAATCTTTTGAACATAATACACTTAGATTTTTGCTCAAGATACCATATTCCTTAATCTTTATTCCAATTCTTAACATTACTAATATGAGAATAAAATAACTGAAATATATCTTATTAAATTATATGGATGACTGATGAATTACACATGTAAATGTTTAGATGACTAATTCTGATTTAGGATTACAAAAGCTCAGAAGCTACTGAAATAAAAGTGTGCAAGAGAGAAGTCACCTTTGGCAAGGTATCATCATCAATGGATGAAAAGGATTAGTCACAAACGAACTTTTCATTCCAAAGGAGTCATTCATTTCTCTGCTCTGATTTGAGTGCAACTGCAAAGCTCAAAGACCCCTACATATGAGGTCTTGGGGTTGTCTGATTAATAGAGCAAGTACTGCAGACTGTCTCCCTATTTATGAAGTGTCATTATGTTCAACATTATGGGCAAGGGGAGGGGGACCATACATTAAATAGTATTTAAAGAGGTTTGGTATACAGACACTTCCATTTTACCAATCAGCTTCTTGAAAATGAGTCATTGCATAACCCTATTCATAAATAATCATGAAAACAGCATACAGACATATAGTGTCCAGAAAGTCCACGTATCCATTATAATATTCATTAAAGGTCCTGTTTGGAGGAGCATATTTACTAGCCAAACAAAGTTTGTGAGCCAGCCACTAGATGTTTTCCTTCTTTGTTCTGATCTAGATGGTCTCAATGTAACCTGCGAACAAGTTGCTCCAGCTTTACCTTTGGATTTAGTTTTATGGGTGAAAATTTTCTACATAAGAGGTCATGGGTCAACCAGTCAGTATTCTTGCTTCTTAAGTGTATGGAGACTTTCCAAAAAACAGGAAATGCTTGAACTGCAAAGCACTAAGTTGCCAAGAAGTTAATGGTGTGGCTTGGCTCAGGTTTGCCCTCTGACCTATTAAAACTCCACTCAGCAATGACATAGTTGTCCTATGACTTCATTCTCAGAACACAGATATGAACCCATTGTTGGCTACCATCAGTTTGGAAGAGGTTTTTCGAAAGAGTGGGAAATACCATCAAGAACATGCTTATGGGATACTGCTCCGGAAAGTTTTTTATATGCCAAAACAAAAGAGTTAGCAATAATGAGGTGAATGCTTGATCATCTCTCTTCCTATGACCATTATGCAGCCTTTTTTCTTTTTTTTCAAAGCAGCTGGTCTTACTCATTAGATTCTACATTATCCATAAGGCAGGGCCTCTGAAAGGAATTTTATTTTAATGGGTACAAATTTTCTTTTGGGTCTTCTTCGTTAATCCTGTTTTCATCCACTGCAATTTTATGTGGATAAAGATTTTGAGAGAACGGGGCCTGAACATACAGGAATAGAATGAATTGGAACAGTGTGGTATACCGAGGTTGACGTGCTGTCAATAGATTGAACTAGGGCATGTGACGCATCTAGGGTAAACCATGGAAAGGTCTGTGGGGCCTGGATGTGGAAAGGGACCTGTGGTTTTGGTGCATTACACATGACAGCTAGAGACTGAATGTGAGCGAATGTGCCTTTTCTGTCTTTTTCTGCCGCTATCTCACTGGAAGGGGGGATGCTATGTCATGTGTGGTGGGGTGAAGACGGGAATGGATGAAGGCAGCAAGTGTGGGTGTGTACATATGTATATATGTTCATGTCTGTATATGTATAAGTATGTATACATGGAAATGTATATGTATGTATATGTGCATGTGGGCACATTTATGTACATACATGTGTATGTGAGTGGGTTGGGCCATTCCTTGTCTGTTTCCTTGTGCTACCTCGCTGACACGGCAGATGGCGATTAATACATAAATAATAAATATAGCTTTATGTCATGAGCTGTTAGGCCAAAAAAGATATGGAAGATGAGAGAGGGGTGGAATGCTAGTCTTCAATACATGCAAATATTTTCTGAGATCCCAAGAAATTCCTGGGCCCCATTTTGGACCCCCAGGGTCCAGGTGTGATGTAAACCCCCCCAACCTCTCCTTGGCTGTACCATCAGGAAAAAGAGTCCCACATCCAGGAACCAAAATCTTTAGGGAGATGAAAACTTGAAGAACCCACAGCTACCTCATGTTAACATGCAAGGACTTTTGTCAATTCTATAAATATCTGAATTTCATGAACTGTGACTTGGAAGCCCATTCTTTTGAAGCAACCAGTTAAATCATGAATATAGAAGGAATATCACATGCACAGGACCCTGGGAAAAATCCTGAACCCTTGAGAGAAGCCTGAATATCCTAGAAACAGGGAATGCAGAGGCTTATTAACCCACAACATCACTTTTGGCCTGCAGTTCCACCATGACCTTACATTAAGGTGAACCAGAGACTCGTCCTGAAAGGTGCTATAATCACCATAGAGACCTTTCCAGTGAACTGCTTGTTACAGCATATTCACAGTCCAAGTGTCTGGTTACATAATCTAATCCAAGCAAAGTAACATCCTGAATGGAATAAGGAAGACGTCAGGATGATGAAAAAAATCTGCTTTGAAAAGTATATCAACTCATTAAATTTCAACTAGGACATTTCTAAACTAATCATGATTATTAGAAAACACTTATGGATAACTAAGAACAAAATAGGACTGGTACATTTCTAAACAAATCATCATTAGAAAATACCCTGGGGATAACTAGGTTTAAGTTTTTCTTTTAATGAAGAGGACATCATTCTGGTAAAAACTGGCAAGGTTAAATATGAGCTGAAGGGCATTAGGTGAACTGTTAAGAAGGTGCCAACTGAAAACAATAACAGTAGCTGATACAAAGTAATGTGCCATCAAACAAACATGAAGTATAGACACAACCTTTAAGTATATATCAGTTGCTTAAATGCTTGACCATATGGCTTTCGAGGTCATTACCTACCTTTTGTAAAACATTACTGGACCTTTAATTTTAGTATTGTTTGTCAGGTTATGTCTGTTAAATTTCTTGAATGCTACAGGAGTAAAAGCTGCCTAGGAGCACTCTCTCTCTTAGGTCCATTGGTAATTCCCTGGATTGTGAAGTGGTGATGGTACCACTGTAATACAAGTGGGGAGGCCTGCAATCTTCATCTAGGCATGAATATTTGTGGATCACACTGGCACTATTGAACACCCAGAGGTCCCGGGTCATGTTATTTTTCATATTCCACTTGCTAATTTTGGTGTTCTTATAACAGATGATTCACTTCACTCTATATTCAATGTTGACATGCAACATTCTCGCTGATAATAGGATAAAGTACCTGCTCTACAGCTTTGTAAGAGGGTATCACCAGTTGTGCAAATACAGTTTAACTGTAGTGTCATCACAGGTGTTGGAACTTTGAGTTATTCAAAGCTGTGTCTAAGTGCTTCATTATCTCAGCTTACGTCACTGTCGATATGTATGTTGATAAACAATCTGTGGCATCACTGCGTTCTGCCTGTTTGTATTTATCCCACATGTTAAAAGTCTCCTTTGACAAGGTTGTATCGTCAGAGTACAATCTTGTCAAAGAACTTCTCTCTCCAAAAGAATTCTTCCTTTTCCTGTTACTGATTGTCAAACAGCCTTGAAGCTGCACTGCATGCACTGCTGGGGAGGAGATCCTTGGGCAAAATATAAAGAACAATAACCAGTATCTGCTGCATCTGATACAAGGATTCCTGGCTTGAGCAGTTCTCAAAGGCTATTCTATTGAAAGGCATTCTAATAATAACTTTTTGGCTACATTCTGGCACCAGTCAACATCAGTAGGCTTTTTATAAACTGAAGCAGAAAAGGTGTCTCCATGAATGATGAGAATATCAAAGAAAAGAATTCTGTTTTCAATGCTAAACCCATCTGCGAACTTAAGTACTATATTACCAAAGCAAGATGCAATGGACTCCATTTTCACAAAGTCACTGGAGAACATTCTCTCACTTATGCATATAGCAATGTCAAGACCTAAAAATATAACAATCCATTTAGGCCAATCACATTGCAGATTTCCAAATCAATTTACTAGCTGGCCAAGAGGTCCAACAGATTGTTGACCCCATACATACACCCTCCAAACTCAGCCTGAAATCCACTGAGAAATTCGTGAAGATGGTTTAGATTAAACATCCTAGAGGAATCTACAATCATCATCTTTAGCATAACATATCATCATCTCAAACTTCAACCCACAAAATGCCCAAGATCCAACCTTGAGAAGATTCTCTGTGTAGGTGAACCACAAAAGCTCCTTTCTTATGCTCAGACACCCTTAGCTCCTTTTTTATGCTGAGACACTCCTCTGCTACTAAATGGAAGGACCTCTTTGCAAACCCCTCAATTTGTCAAAATAACAACAATTTCTTCAGTACTGTTATCAATGTCCCAACATTTACTGCCACAATGTGGATGATATTCTTAATGACATGAGGAATCTGGAACCCCCAAAGCACCATGATTTGAGCACATCAGTTTCATACCTGACAGTACACATGGGAGTAATGTGACTGGTATTCATGTGGCCATCTTTAATAGTACCTTCAACGTAAAGCTTGGTGGGTGAGTACTAAAAAAAAAAGCCTATCTCTGAAATAGTTACATTGCATGGATGAATCTTAAAAATTCTCCTTTAAGTGTTATTACTGCTAAGTTTACTTCAATGAATCTTGTTCACTAAGACTGCCAATATTAATATTGATTTTCATTTTTCATCTCAAAGAAGTTACCCAAGCAGCAGAAAAACTGAAAACAAGACACTCAGTTACCTTTCTACATCATTAATTAATCACAGAAAGACTTACAATATCTATGAAATACCTTACACTATTTATGTAAATCATCCACATGAATCATATTCCACCGCATTTCCTTAAACTCCTAAATACCAACTCGACGCATGGACAGATGAGTGCTATGTGATCACTTCAATGTTTGCACTACGTAATTTAAAAAGTTGAACTTTTAACGAGTATTTATAATTGGAAGTATTTGCTTATGAATGAATCTCTTAGCCTTATGGCCTAAAAAAAAAAAAGGCAAATATTGATATTAGTTAAGCTACAGTACTGCATGATATGGAAATATGATGATAATGGTCAACAAAATTTTTACTTTTTTTTCTCGCAAACTAAAATA
>JAUTXX010337982.1:0-11195 GCA_032273605.1 Panulirus laevicauda | reverse complement strand
GCATAGTGAAAGTAGGAAGCTCGGGTGTTTGTCTGGCTTTAAAAATCAGCTAAGACTTTGTAACTTGCATCTTTGTGTGTGTGTGTGTGTGTGTGTGTGTGTGTGTCGAGTCAAGCAGGGTGGTAGCGGAGTGCAGGTTGGATGGGAGGCAGGTATAGTTGCCGGCGTCTGAGGGCCTGGCGTTGGAGATGACCAAGGTGGAGGTGACGCTCATCTCGCTGCCCTGTCCACCCCGCCGTGAGACCGTGATCTTGACCCTGGGGTTGTCGTGCTCCAGCAGCCGCTCCCCGGAGTGGTACCAGAAGATGTAGTCCGGCAGCTGCACCGTCGAGCTCACCTTGCACTCCAACCTGGCCGTCGACCCGCTCCGCACGTACTTGTCGGCCGCACCCGTCACCTCCACCTGCGGCACTGCGAGGAGGGGAGAGGGAGAGGGAGAGAGAGTGAGGGTGGATTAGCTTTGGCTGTGTTGTACTCCCCTGGCGCTGTGGAGGGAAGATAGGGTAAGTTAGAGCTGTGTTGTGCTCCTAACAGCACTGTAGGGGAAAAGAAGAGTTGCCTGCGGCTGTTAACCCCCCCCCCCCCCCGCATGCGGCACTGCGGGGGAAGAGAGGGTTAGGTATAGCAGTGTCGTGCACATGCGGCACTGTGGGGGACTAGGCAGAGTTACCCGCAGCTGTTACCTCCACTTGCGGCACTGGCGCAAGGAAGGATTACGCGAGGCAGTCATATGCGGTACTGTAAGGGAAGGAAGGTGTTATTTGCACCATTGTGAGAGACAGGATGGTTTACCGTAGCTGTGTCGTTCGTCCGTCTGCGGCTCTGTGGGGAAAGGAACTGCTAACGTGCAGCTGCCTTCGACCTGCAGCAACGTAGGGAGGGAGATTGTCAGCTGCAGTAGCGTCATCCATCTACCTCAGGAGGGAGGAGGTAGTAAAGGTTTAGCTACGACTTTAGTAGCCATGTACAGCACTCTAATGGGTAGAGCAAAACGAGGATCACTCCTGAGTTACAAGATAGATGTGGAGAAGGAGTTAAAAGGCTGTGTCACCATCTATCTGTTGCACTCGGGTGGGAGAGGCAACCAGGGATGTGCTACAGTCTGGTGCACATCTGTGTACTTTCGTACATACATACGAGTTTTTGATTAAGGGAAAAACAGCATGTAACTGGCTGCTACGCCATGTGTGTCACTGTGGTGAAAGAGGTTTGGCTGTTCTTAGCTCACCGTATCTGACTCTGTGATAGGAGAGTGTGTAGGGCGGGGAGAAGTGTTTACTGTGGGTGTATCGTCCATCTGTGGTAGTTTAGGGAAGACAAGGTGCTATGTGTAGAAATGTCATCCGTCAGTGGCACTGTAGGAAAGACGGAAGTGCTAGATGTGAGGGTGTCACCCATCCTTGGCACTATAGGAGAGAGAAGGTGCTTGGTGTACGGGTGTCACCCATCCGTGGCAATATAGGAAAGAGGAAGTGCTAGTTGTGGTACTGTAGGGAGGGAAGTGGCACGAACCTTGGCCAGTTCACACATTCGTGGCGAAAGAATGATTTCCATTGTTAGGTATTTCTTTCATTGCGATGGCTCCTTCTCATCGTGGTTCTTTGATAGAGCGAAGCGATCACCAAACATGAACTCCTTGCAGTTTACGTTTTCACTAAACATACATTCACCATAAAATGATGAGGCAAACCAAAGCAGAAACTCTTATGTTCTTTTGTGAGATTTACACGCGAGGGTAGAACTCCCCGCTCCCTATAAAGTACAAATAAGTAATCACACACACACACACACACACACAATCAGCGAAAAATCACTTTGATTATTCAGGGTGTAAAAAGTATTTTGATTATTCAGGGTGTAAAAAGTATTTTGATTATTCAGGGTGTAAAAAGTATTTATTTTCAAAGTCTAACATAAAGTGTCTTGTCTCATGTGAGCCGATTTGACTCTTAATATTTCTGTGACCTAGAATACCACCGCGAAGCCTATCAGAATTCATGCCAAAGGACGATACAAAGTGGTCCCCGGGGCCTGTCTGGATGGAGTCATTTTACGCCTGAACTGCGGTACTTCGTTGATAAACTCCGCTCAGAGATGTTGGTTCGAGGTCCATTATTGACAAAATGATGATGTGACACTGTTCCTCCATCCACCAGTGTCGGTTACGAATGTCTCCTGCTGGATGGAAGGGGAATGATTTCAACTCTCAGTGGACGACAGTCGCACACGCTAAAGTAACAGTGCCCATGATAATGTAAATATCTGTGATGAAATGAGAGATCAACTTTTGATGACGATCACCATCTAGAGGCTATGAATATGACTACTCCCAGTCTACACCGACTATACTTGGCTTATCACCAGTTTTCAGAAATCGTGGGTTATGCCATCACCACCTGCTGTTACCGAGAGTGAAGACGGCCCTGACATATGACCCCGATTTACGTCTTCCCGCTAGAGCAGTCTGCTTTAAGGAACTCTCCTCAGCGGGAGGAGAAAAGAGACTCGTGCGATTATATGTATTAACTGCAGGATTATTGCACAGTGTTGATGGTATCATATAGTCATGTTGAGCTCGTGGACACTGGCGGAGGGAGGTAGTTGCACCAGCCAGCTAAACTCGATTCTTTTCTTGGTATCAGTAAAAAGTAGCGTCATAGACTCCCGCGGTGTAGCGATTAGCGTTCCTGACCTTGATGCATTCATAGGCCCGCGCAGGGTCGAGCGCATCGGTTGGAATGCTGGATGCGGCGGTCGGTCTACAACCAACCTAGCGGTCCATTCACCCCTAGGATTTGGTCGATACAATGGGAACCTGGCTTAGGCTAGGGTATATATATATATATATATATATATAGCGTTAATGGAATGGCCTTGATTAGGGCCTCTGCTGCCCGTGCCGTCTCAGCTAACATAAAAAAAACAAAAAATAGAATCATTAACCTGACCATTAATACAACGTAGAAAAGCATTTGTATATTCTGTCCGCTGTCATGATCAGTTCCCTAACGATGCAAGAAATGGGTCACTAATAATGCTCTGAACGAGAGGTAGCTTCATTAGAGAGTATAATTTATCCTGAGTGTGCACTCACTATCCTAATTACGCTCACGTTAATTTGGGCTTAAAATTCCGAAATTCGCTGTCCCAATGAATACCTTATGCACACTGGGGTTGGTCAAAATCCGCCATGCTATAAGACATACACACCTGACATAGTCGTAATGTGTAATGACATTGTTGACCGTCTGTTTGCGGTCTGCTGTGTGGCCCCTTGGAGGTGGTGTAATTGGATCTGTTCATTGTACGCCGTGGTGAGGTCGTCACGAGTTACGCATTGATAACGTTGAAAATACGCATTGTTTTCCTGTCAGTCGATCTTTCCTTCAATTTTTTTTTTACCTCCTGTTAGCGTCATGTCGCATTGCATACTTCTGAATGATCAAAGTCATGTCTCGATACTTATTGCACAGTTCCGAACGTTTCTCTTGTCATTTCACATTCATCATCATATCTCTCTCAGTCTCATGTCTTTCTCTTACCATCGTCGTCTCTTACTTGACATCTCAGTGTGGGGAGATCTAATTCTTACAGGCTGCACTTTCACTTCTGTTCTTACTCCATCAGGAACCATGGATCATATCCATACATCAGAGTAGCCTGAAGTATATATACCAGGAGCTGGGCTATGCCATCACACCCCAGATCTTACTTCTTCGTGACCTTCCAATTTATAGTTCCAGGAAGACATTAGCGTTTCAGAAACCTTCTTAAGTATCACAGAGGCCATTCTAACATCTTGAAGCGTGCTTTTCAGATGCTGATTATTCTCTGACCCCCTTTTCGCTCTACAAATCTTTTAAGCGGTTCTCAAACGCTCACTCGCATTTCTCAGACTCCACAATCTCCCTCTTCTTTACACTCGTTTTCCATTTCTTAAACATCCATCAGAATGCATTCACTGTTGTGTGCCTTCTCTTGAATTCAGTTTCGGCAAGCAAGAGTTCCATCTGCATGCGAAAACATTCTTATTCTTTTCTGCTCTTCCTTGGTGGCACTTCATGAATCCTCATCTCATAGTCTCGGACACTTCATGAATCCTCATCTCATAGTCTCGGACACTTCATGAATCCTCATCTCATAGTCTTGGACACTCCATGAATCCTTATCTCATGGTAACACTGATTTTACTGCCAAGAATAAGAGAACTTCATTTCCTCTATAACCAGCTTTGCCTTTAGTCTCTCTTTGAAATTCCAAAGCCTATTCCAGATAATCATATCATATTTTTTTTTTTTTTTCTGATCCCAACAGAAATGAATATATATTCTAATTATCTAATTATGTCCCTCTAACAATACTGAATAAATGTATTCAAGTTGTCAAATTCTTTCCCCTTCTACACCCGCTTTCATCATGAATATTCAGTCCACACAACCGCATCCATCATAAATTTAGTGCATTCACATCACACTTGGGCAAACGAGAAATCCATTTTGGGGTTTTCTCTTAGTTTTCAACATCCTACACTTTTCTCCTGCGCTCAACATACTGGTCCTCATTACCGACTTTGGCCCCCCCCCCCCCCACACACACACACACACACACACACACACACACACACACACACACACACAAACACAAACACACACACACACTCACTCCCAACACCAGCTTTTGCACCACACAAACGTCGTCTCATTTCTTTGGATGCTTAACCTCTTCCAAGGCTCTCGAATATATTTCATGGTAATGCTCGTGCATCACTTCAACCCCGTCTCTTCAGCAGTTATCATTGGTTATTGATCCTCCTCCAGGAGAACCTTGGCATTTCTCGTGGGTAACTTTGCTCCTGTCCCCTCAGAAGTTATCTTGGTTCCTTATTTTCCCCTCAAGGCACCTTTCCATATAGAGTGCCTCACTTCAGCTTCTGACCTCCAACAGTTGTCTTGGTCATATATCTTCCTCTAGGCACCTTGCCATGTTTCACTTCGTTTTACAGTCTTTGATGACTGTTCATAATGTTCAATGCACCTACGGGATTCACTTCCTCTTCCACTGGAAAAAAGATTTCCCAGATACATTTCTTATCTTCCTTCCAACGTCAGAAAAAAAATGTCAAAAGATCTTTTGATTACCTCCAAAATACAGCTTACTGTGCGTTACGTTCAATGCTCTTTAAGTCACGTGTTTACATAAATCCATATATTATCATAATTTATTGCGCTTTTGGTTTTCTTCTTTGATGATGTATGATTACCAACTGCTTTTGAAATTCGTCAATTTCATTTCCACTCTCCTTTTCTTTTGGTTTATTTACGGTATTTCCAGAACATTTCCTCGGATTTTATATCACTCACTTATATCCTACGTTCAGAAAGTTATTCAACCATACCCTTCAGTTGACTGATTCAATCTTGTAATTCTCAGTTATCAGTTGAATGCAGACGTGATTTATATATGAAGTGATTTACCCTCGCCAACTCGTGTGTGCTGAGTTACTAACATGATGGAAACAACTTTCCTTATAGATTTCACTGTTCTCATGAGTTCTGACGGTCGGTTCCCGTGTTTTGAATACGCTGTGAACTGTAACGTTCTGAGATTGAATCACTCCCAGAGCTCGTGGCAAGTTAATGCACCTATGCAAAAGCTACTTGTCCTGTCGCACCTAAACCTCTTACACCTACCCACACCGTGGTACTCAATTCCTCACTTCTCTACCGAATCCCAAGGCGCGTCTGGTATTATGCACGGCGTGGTAATCTCCCAAGCACCCACGTGATGCCACTTATTCTTTCAGTATTTGTTCTAGTTCGTCCATTACAATATAGTTGAGGAACGCTTCACGTCTGCCACCGGCATTATACAGTGTGCAGATGTGGTTTTGTTAATGAATGAATATATCGTTCGTCACGTGTCCTTTTATTTTTCTTCCAGAATTCCAGGAGTCTCCTCCTCTCATTACATGACCCCTAACTTGCCACTGACGCCACTAAGGCCATCAGCCTCGCCAGTTGTAGTTGTATCCACGTATCATCCTCAACAACGCTTCTCTTTACCTCCTACACTTCCTTGCATGTCGCAGCCAGTCTCCCATCCTCTTCACCTCTCTCACTAGCATATTGCAGCCAATCACTCAATAAAACCTCCCACTTTGCTCTTCCTTGGCTGTGTTTACTCACTACTAATAGTGATTCGTCGTTCACCTGATAATCAAGATAATGATCAAGGCGGACTCCCTCACCACACATTCACTCCTCGTTATCCTCGCATATACTGCTAAAGCCTCTCTTTCTCTTTCTGGCTGTCTGTTGTACCCAGCCCCACTCCTCCAACCCAGAACACACTCACCAGTAATGATCTTTCTCTCCCTTCCTCTCTCTCTCTCTCTCTCTCTCTCTCTCTGTCTCATCTTTTCCTCCTCGCTTACTGTCACTCAGATTTCGCAGACTCGTTTTTTTCTTGTCTTAAGGTCTTCCCAGAATTCATAATTCATGATCCTTGCCCTACGAAATTGCCAAAATTCATGATCCTCGCTTACGAAATTCCCAGAATTCATGGTCCTTGCCCACGAAAATTACAACTTCTCACAGGCCATACAACTCTTGTGAAAAAAAGAAAATAACTGTCGGTATACTATCTTTTGCTTGTTTTGATAACTTTTTCATTGTTTTTTTCTCTCTCACGAGAACTTGAAGGCACGCGCCACTTGACTCCCCTTGTCAGGTCTGTGCGTGAAGATCAAAGAGGAATCTTTACAGAGGCATCTGCGCATGTGCATATGATATCAGCAGGTGGCAACCATGACCATCCGGGCACTCACGTAAGAGAGCGAGTTCTGAGTGGCCTTGCTGAGTGAGTGACACATGGACCAGAATGCGGTAGTGAAGATATCGTGTGTTTGTAATGGGATCAGCTTTTCAACCGCCGACCTTGTCTCTCCATTAGAATCCTGGGTGGAGGAGTCGATGCTGTGGTGGTCAAGCATAGGTCTGAGAGGATTGCAGTATGTTCTTAAGAGACAATTAAGATCACAGTCGACAGTTGCAGTGTACGTACATTTGCATCTTCCTGCGTTACATAGTAGGGTAGCCGCTGCCAGCCAGCTGACTTAACAGGTTGGCCAAGCCAAAATACCTCACTGCAAATTATTTTCAACGTAGAACAAATGACCATAATTTCTCTTTTGTACATTTACATTAGAGTGATAGATTATGACTGACTTTAACTCAATTAAATATACATTATACTGTTTTAGAGGTAATTACGTATATGCTAAATGCCTCTGCTGTCTAGCAGAGCGAGTGAAAATTTGGACACGAAATTATTTGTTCCATCCGTCAAATGTGGATATAATGTGAGGTTGATATTCTCTCATTCAGCGAATCATCTCGTGGTGCAAAGTGAGGGGAAAAATGGTAAGAAGCCACGATACATTTTGGTGTACTGGGAGTGGGTTTAGAATATGTTCCAAGGGAAGGGAGAGGCTGTATGCCCGTGATCCATCACCAAGAGAGAGAGAGAGAGAGAGAGAGAGAGAGAGCCTACTTACATACGACGAGATCTAGCCGGAATAGCAAGTCGTAAGCTGCATTTGCAATCTCCTCTCTCTCTCTCTCTCTCTCTTTCTCTCTCTCTCTCTCTCTCTCTCTCTCTCTCTCTCTCTCTCTCTCTCTTTCTCTCCATTATCTCCCATGTTTCCCCACTCACATATCGTCAGCATCACTGAGGAATCCTCAAGGTCATTCTGTACTTCGTTGGAGCTCCATCAGCGACACAGATCCTTTCTCCTCAGAGCCTTACCTCCGGTGAGATTGCCCCTTCAATCACCTTAGCAGTATTCGTATACTGCACGTCCAGTTATCAAGACCTGCATTCCAGTTGTTTCCATCCACTCCTGCGATGCATCATGCAGCTCCAGACTTCCATGGGGAGGACGCCTCTTGTTGTTATACATTCCAGCCATGCCCTTAGGGTCTCGTTTGTAATGTCTTACTTTACTGTTTCCATTTCTTGATAGTGTCAGCGTTGGTGTATACCTTCTATTCTTCCTAAGCATCCGGTGATGAAAGTTGAACAATTTCTCATAATTCGCTCGTATTCATTGTATTCAGAGTTGTCATATTGAAACGAACCACATTCCTTTTATCTCCATTGTCAGTTTTCTTTTCTTACTAACGACTTTTCAATTTTTTTTTCTTCTCTCCTTTTTACTTTTTCTTTTTCTTCTTCCTGATGCATATACCTTTTTTTCACTGGGAGACAGATGGTAATCTCCATCTTTGCACAAAACCAGATTTCTTATGCCACATTTGGAAAACACTTAGCTTTCGATTGATTACGTCTGATTGATATGTTACTTCTGATAAGCGGTCTCTTCTCTTTCTCAGAAATCTCTTTGAGTTCCGTCGTTTTATAGTAAATATTTATGGAAATATAGATATCTCTTAGGATCCATCTTTTTACACAATCAAAAACGACTATGACGTTCACAGGAAAGACCAGTATATATCAGAGCGAAGTCGTCACCGGGACTATCTTTGTGGCGTTTACGAATGACGAGGAACATGGCCAAAGACTACATGCAGGAAAGCATTCTTGTAACTTCCTGGAGGAGGCTGCCTTAGTCGCGTGACTAAGACTTCCTGTTTCTCCTCCTCTCTACGGCATTTCTGGCAGACACTCCCTCCTCCACGCACCCCATACCGTAACCCCAGTTCGGTCACTTGAGATACGCATAGCAATGTTCATTTGCACGTACGAGAGAAAGCGGAATGTTTTGGTTGTCATGACTTGAAAATGAACTAGAAGACGAAAGTTGCTGTTCTTATTCAGTACAACGTTCTGTTCAGCCCACGTTTAGGATATGGTATTCAGTTCTGGTCATTCGTCTACATTAGAAATCAAGAAAAAATCAGAATACAAAAAAGAGGAAAAAAAACTCAATGCTCCATCCATAAATAAACCTTTATTAAGATTCACAGATGTAAACTATTTTTCTCTAAAAAGAATCTTTATGCAGTTTCTTCCTTTTCTTCCTTTAAAATCACGAACAGTATTCGTAAAGTTTCTAAGTAGTTGGACCACTGTAAGTGTGTGTTAAAGTGTAAGAATATTCTGTGAAACTTGTGAGTGTGCGAGCAAGTCTTGTTAGGAGACACTTGGGTCCTTGGCTCATGTGACCCGGATGTGAAAGTTTTCATATTCCTGATATCTTCACCTACATAAAGACACACAGGCCACGACTAGCAGCAACCTGGGCCATAAGTTTTCATCGGCTGTGGGGCTATAATGCAATGGAATAGCTTGCCATCAGATATGGTTTAAGCGAAGGTCACGAATATATATGCAGTGGAACAGCGTAAAAAGAATATGTTCATGATGTTCGATTATCAGTGAATCTGAAACTTACTGAAAGTATACACTCCTCTAAGAATAGGAACAACACATGAGGATTTTCAACTTTATTCCTTTACAAAGAAGAGGCTATAGTCCTTTTCCTCTCCTTGAGTAGCCGGCACCTGTGGCTAGAACAGCATGTATTTCCCACTTATCTTTTCTGGATTTTCATGTCAGTATATATATTCTCTCTACTACATTGTGTTCATTCACTGGCGTTTTCCCTGCCGGCTGATTTGTTGGTGGGTAGGGAAGGATAGTAATTGCTTCACAGTCTATTTTCCTTTATGAATATAAAGAATTTCTTCAGATATCATTAGGGTCTCTTAGTACACAGCCTTTTCATAGACCACCAGGTGGTTCATAATCGCTTCACAGCCTGTTTTCACCCATGCACATAAAAGAATTTAATATATCATTAGGGGTCTCTCATTTACGTGACCTTGTCATAGACCATCAGGTGGTTTCTTACCAAGCTTTCCCCATCCGCTTACTATAAGAGAGTACAGACCACCTGTCTAAGGAACTGTACTGAACGTGTTCGTTCAGTCCATCGAGTGTCGCAGGGTCTTATATTAAAGACGAAGGTTCGGAAGTCTTCCGACAATTTCTTTCTTACCTTTCTTGAACAGTCACGAGGAGTATTCGTAAAGTTTCGAAGTAAATGGACGGCTGTAAGTGTGTTTGTAGGTGTGTGTGTGTGTGTTAAAGTGTGCGAGTGTCTTCAAGTGTGAGAGTATTCCGCTAAGCTTGTGCGTGTGCGAGCCTTGCTTGAGGGGACACTCGCTTGCTTGGTTCGTGTGATCAGGATGTTAAAAGCTGGTCGAATGTAAAGCCAGATAAGGTCGTCTTCAGCGAGGGAGCTGGTCTGCTTCAACCACTCCCACACCGAAGACACAAGCCGTCGACACATTTACACTTTATGAAAACACATTTACACATTTTTGAAAACACATTTACACGTTTTGGAAAAGAAGATACTCGAAAATATTGAAGGGATCGTGTGCTTGGTGATTGTTCGCCTGAATTTGAATGAAGCGAGGATGATACACACTCCGGATGATGATTTGTACTGAACGAAAGAAAAAAAAACTTGTGTTTGATCGTCTCCGGTGTGATCCAGCGTCTTGATTCTTCACTGATTTATGAGTGTATTTATTTACAATACTCATACCAGCTGGTGCAAACAGTCCAAGTCTTTTGTCCTCATATTATTTGCAGCCATGACCTCCCATACCAAAACTAACACTCCTTCCTCCATTATGTCCTCCCGCTCATCCATTTCCATTCTCCCTGACACACAGTTTCTTCTTTTGATCTACTCTACTAATCTTTCAGGTTCCTTCTATAGATCATCTCTCAACCTCCTCTTCTCGATCATTACCTGTTGCACAGACAACATTACAGTCACCCTTAACCTCTCACACGTTAAGTTTGCAGCTAACTGTCTCATGCTGACACACTTCTGCGGTTTTAAACATCTTTATCATCCCCAATAATCCTTCATTAACAACAGTGTCATATCATCCCGTGCAAAGCCAGGACTTGATTTCACGCCCTCCACTCCGTCCCACTTACAGATCACACTGCCTCACACTGCCTCACTCAGCCTTGTCTCACACTGCCTCACTCAGCCTTGTCTCACACTGTCTCACTCAGCCTTGTCTCACACTGTCTCACTCAGCCTTGTCTCACACTGCCTCACTCAGCCTTGTCTCACACTGTCTCACTCAGCCTTGTCTCACACTGCCTCACTCAGCCTTGTCTAAAACAGATCAAATATACTTAATTTT
>JAUTXX010337653.1:0-13541 GCA_032273605.1 Panulirus laevicauda | reverse complement strand
TCATCCCCCTAAAAGAATGGCTAGAGTCATCCTAATGGCACACGATCATAAATTTCTCAACAAAAACATAGGGAAAGGAACCGACTAGGTGGCAACTCAGTCTCCGCGGTGGGGAAGGAGGGGGGAACCTCGAAACCCGGGCCAAAATTCCAAGAAGTTTACGCCAAATTTGGTAAATATTCGAGTATTTTGATATTATACGGGGTCTTATAACTTTCTCTCTCTTCTTTTTCTTCTTATTCTTCCTTTCTTTTCACTTGACCTACAATGACCCCCAGTCACGAAGGTCATCGGTCAGTCAGGTTGTGTTTGCAACACGTCTCGTGAGCGCGCGCGTGTTTGCGTGTGTGTGTGTGTAGGTGTGTGTGTGTGTGTGTAAATTACCAGTTCTCTCCAGACGGCATAATTCCACTCACAATAATTGTAATTTTCCCTCACCTGACATGTAATCCAGAAACGTAATTGGGTATGCAGTGTTTCCCCCTGTGTGTGTGTGTGTGTGTGTGTGTGTGTGTGTGTTATATCTACATATTGATCTCCCACACTATGTGCCTCGCTGACATATGTAACTACGACGGAAATGGGAGCCGTATATGTTGTCTGTTTCTGTGATGAAGCAATTAGCCATCTACTGAATAATTCAGATGAATAATTTCTCATCACTCATTATGAATCTCAGTGTAAACACATGACACACCCCACCCACCCCCCTCCTCCCCACCCAACCTATTCATCTCGCGCCGTAAATGCGTTTCACCTCGTCATTCACTGAAGCTGAATGAGAGAAGCCACATACCCACTGGTATGAATAATGAAGGAGGGAATGAATGGGTAACGACCTTAGTCATGAATGACTGCGGATGATCACAGAACAATGAGATGACGTAAACTTCTTCACGACGAAGGTGATGTATAGACACAAAACGTTGTGGAGCAGACAGACTTAGGAGTTAGGGAAGAGCCAGACTTTGCACTCAGGACAGGACCAGACTACGTAGCCCTTAGGGAAAGGCTAGCCCTAGCCTACCATGAAAGGGCAAAACTCAGAACTCAGTACAGGGACAGACTTAGCCTTAGGGAATGGCTAGCCTTAACAATTAGGATGGGGCCAGGCTTAGCACTCAGGGAAGGGCCAGACTTACCGCTTAGAAAAGGGTGAGACTTGACCCTTAGAGAAACGCTAGACCTAGCACTCAGGAAAGGGCCGGACTTAGCATTTAGGAAAGGGAACCACATTTAGCACAAAGGGCCAGATTTAGCACTCAGAGAAGCTCTAGACTTAGCACTCAGGATGGAACCAGACTTAACACTAGCAGAGGGTGCTAAACTCAGCACTTAGAGAACGGATGGTGAATTTACCCATAAGGAGCAGCTTGCCCCATCCCACATTGCCAATTATACTTCTTCTCTTCCCTTTACCCCCAGTCTTTGAGTTCTTAATGACCTCACTTATCCCACCCCCATTTGCCAAAGAACTTGATTCCCTTAGTAGTACGGTTATCAATTAGTACCTTAAAACCCCATTTGAACACAGATTATTTACCGAAATTTGTGCAAAAATACATCTAGTATACACACACACATGCATGCGCACATTTTCCAACACTAAGTCATTTCTTTTATATTTCCTTTTTATTTTTTTTACTAGGTGAGACTCCGACTGGAGAATGAAAAGTCGTGCTTGACAATGTTTACTTCAACGTTCTTGGTCGACATGCTCCTGAAATTTAATGGTGTGTCGACATATTGAACTCCTGTCACATAACTGTCTTTCCCCCAGTTGCTATTGACCATCAAAATACCAGTAACAGCTGAGCTCTGTACCCGGCCCTCCAGTGTGTGTGGCGAAATGAAAACAGAAAATTTATTGAGAAGCAAAATATAATTTTTCTCTTTTAGGTCTTTAATCGATCTCTCTTTTTCATGCCGAGAGCCTCTTACAGCAATGAATTGATACAATAGATCAGCTAGGGTTGTGCAGTAGTGAAGGCTGTCCAACACCCAAAGACGAATGGATTATCACTTACAAATTCTGGGAATACTCCGTATCACAGACTTTTTTTCTTTTTGGTTTTTCAATCATTTCTCCTTTCATTGGGGCGGAGCCTCATCGCAATATAGGAGTATATTGATATAATGGATCAGTCGCAACCATGAATTTATTCCTCCCAAGTAGTTTCAATAACATCTTCGGGAGAGTAGTGATTCGTTATTCTCCTGAAGAAGACATTGAGGAAACTAGTCGATGAGAATAAACCACTGGCTATTGTTTTCTGTTTTCGTTGCCACCTATCACCCATTTGTCAATATGGAAAACACTTATCAGTCACTGGTGTAGGATACTAAAGTCTGTCCAAAAGCCGAAGACAAATGGAACAGCATCTGCCAATACCAAAGGCACTGAATATCACAGTTCTTTCTTTTATGTATTGAATCGATCTTTTTATATTGTCAGAACATATTTGTATTCTGAAAACAGTCTGTTGAAACAATAGCTCAATCAGAAGTTTACACTCACACAAGCTCTCCAACAGCCAGAGACAAATAGAAAAAGATCTCCAAACACCAAAGACACTGTGCATCACATTATCTCTCAGGTCTTGTCTTCATAAATACCTCAAGCGCTCCATTACTTTAGACTTATGATCTTCATGCCCCATCTAACATGTATATATCTAGACCAAGAACATACTCCTCTGTTGGAAATTAATAAAGAAATCTCCGAGTAGATGGGATGTGTTGTCTTCCCTCTCTCGCCTCCAGATATAAGAGACATGGGGGGCGGGACCACACGAGCCCCGAGGGAACAAGTGAAGAAGCGAAGGTATGACTCGAATGATTGGAAAAGCTACTTCCTATGGAAAGCGAATGTGAGGTAAACATGAAAGGGATCAGCAATACGAACGTTCGGTGATCCATTCATCTGTTGATCTGGACTCGTTTCTACGACCTTTCCAGGACTGTCTCCTGAGTTGTGCGTCTAGAGTGGCTGTATATCTATATCAAGAGAACTGCTGCCGATTTTTCTTCTCCAAACCTGCACTTGATTCGTTTCCAGGACGATTTGACATTTCTAAAACGCTCTTTGATCTGTGTTTCTGGAGCTTCCTAAGAGACGACTATCCAGAACTACTTCTGAGTTATGCTTCCAAAAAATGTTTTAAAAACTCTTCTTGATTAATAGCTTCAGGTAATTTTTCTTATTTAAAGTCAAGCTTTTGGAAATCACTCCAGGGATAAATCTCTTCACTTTGCGTTCAGTAAAGTTCCCAAAATCAGCTTCTAAAGGCTATTCCAGAACGAATCTCTGGAAATGCTTCCAGTCCTCATCGTTTATGATTTGACCACAATCATCATCCAGGAATACTTGAATAACCAGCTTGACAGCAGTCTTCCTGAATTAGATCTAATCATTTTTGATCCATCTGTCAGAGAATTTTTCATACTTAGCATTTTCTGATGTGTTCTTCCAAGAATTAGTTTCCAGGGAAATTTCCAGCCCTCCCATTACTATGAAACCAGATTTTCCATCATCCTCCCAGCAAATATTTTACACTTAAGTATAGCACAAAATGAAGGTTTTCCGAAGCGATTTTTCCTGTCGTGGGAGACTGGTGTTTTGATACCCCAAAAGACAAATGGTTGGTTAAAGGATGTTACCAGCAGTACAGGATGTAATACCAAAGTGTTACGTATATTTGTTTTTCTTCATAGACTCAAGCGTCTGTTATGGTTTGGTAGAGACATGAATTTCTTATCACTCAGTTCCTAATCGCTGTCTTGTAAGATTATTATCTCCAGAAACGTAAAGAACCATTAGCTGAAGCTATCTTGCACAATCAGATTTTAGGGCATAAACAAAGAAAATAAAATCCAGTGATATAGGTTCAAGACACAACCATTTTCTCCATAGATACAACAAGATACCTTTAGAAACCCGAGAGATCTCAACTGGAGCTGATTAAATGATTTTCATCCACCTTAATATCAAGTCTAATATGGCGCCATTAAAGGAAATGAAAAGGACTTTGCAATCTAAATGCTAATTACCTGCCAATATTATTCTACGGTCTCCTGTCTAATATTTACACAGTGGGCTACACACCTAGGAAGACGTATGTGCGGTGAGACGAAATATACGGGATCAGCAATAAATATGCAAATTAATCCAATATTTTGTTTAACAATATGCAAATCGCCGAATTTATAGGGAAAAATTATCAATATTCGGCCCTAAACTCGACGATAAATAAGGAAGGCAGCCATAAAGCGGGTTGCATTATATTAATATGTCCTGGTATTTTATCGACTCGAGGTAAAATATGGCGATCCCGGCGCAAATTGTACACAAACACTGCATTTCCTTTAATAGACGATGGTGAACGAGTGAAACCTCCTTTTGTCCTATAAGAGAAGGGGGTTGGAATACCCTGGGAGCTTGGGATTATGGGATCCAATGCGTGTCAGTGAGGGGCGTCTTATACGTGCTCTAGATAAAGTTGTGTTTATAAACTTTTGAGAGGTTGTTCTGATGCTGTGGTCATACGTGCGATTACAATTTGTCTGTTGTGGAGAGAGGGTTTCACACTCGTGTGTATGTGTGATTATTCTTTGTGTTTGTTATTTATGTGTTACGGAGACAGGGTTTTACACTCGTGTTCCCCCGTCTCTTAACCTTGTGTATATGTGACATGTCTTCAATGTGTTTACAGACACATCCCAGCTTAAGCCAGGTACCCGTGGGAAGGACGAACACCCGAGTTGGGCGATCACTTTTTGTGATTACTATTTACGTTTTTACGTGGAGAGGGTTTTACACCCACGTTTCCCTGTTTTCTTAACCTTGTATATATCTGCCAAGTCTTTGCTCATATGTATGTAAACACACAAACACACACACACACACATATACACACACACACGCCAGGTAACCATTCCATCGAATGAATAGCTAGATGGACTGTGGACCGGTTGCCATGACCGCATTTGAACCTGTGCGAATGTGCGTGTGCCTTCAACCATCCTCTAGAAGGCTGGTATCTTTCCACCCGAGCGTCTCCCGAACAGACAATGCTCGGTATATGCGAAGTCAAGTAGCCTTGAATTTCGTCTCCTTGAACGCATCTCCAGTCAAGCGGGTTTCCGACGTTCTCCCTCTGTCTAAATCAATGTCATTTGTAGTTACCATCTCGTCGACAACTGAACTAGATCCAAACTGAAGTGTGTGTGAAGAGCTGCACCTCACGCCAGTGTAGGATAGCAATGAACAATACGTCTCAGTGAAGTCTGAATTCATGACCTCTGGCACGACCTATGGCTTAAGGAAATCAGTAGGACCCTTGCCTGACTCGATAGGCGGACATATATAAGTAGATAGACAGGGTGGTAGACGGATGGACAGATAGAATATTGTGGTTTGCTTACATTTAGATATTATAATGCCAATATGAAAGTGAACAGTTATGTACGTTGATAAAGATATTTATGTACTTATATGTATGTACTGATATATGAACGAATAGAAAGATAACCACATAGATATAGATTAAGATCTGAATGAATAGAAAGATACTTATATATAGATTAAGATATAGACACTCCTATGTATTTTTCTTTACTCATACATGTATTTCATAGTTATGAGAGCAATCAGGACAATACCACAACCACAGTGTTAACATGAGAATGAGGACGCGTACACACGCTACCATCACTCTACCCACACGCTGAGGCCACCAACCATTCCTCCTCCTCCTTTTCCTCCTCCTCCTCCTCTTCTCTATAATTATACCCAAATCTGATAAACCTAGAAAACCCCCCTTGTAGAATCACTCTACCTCAACTTAGTCATGAATTAAGAACACTCCCCCCATTTTCTTTTCCCCTCCATTTCCTTCCCTGGTAAGAGAGGACAAGGGTAGAAATTCATCTCCAGGAGGTGAAAATACTCTCGAGAAATACGGAGGGCAGATATGCCGACATGCGAAATCTATTTGGAATTTTAATAAAAAACAATTACCGATGGAACTTTGTTGGAATTTACGGTGGGCCATTACAGGACTCGTGTGCTTCCTCTAGCAGAGTTATGGGTGACCCCTCTATGCGGAGCTCCATCGTAAATACACAGTGGGGTGGGGAAGAGCCAAAAGGGGGGGCGGGTAAGGGGTAGAGGAAGAGGGGGGGAAGAGGTGGGTGAGGAGAGGAAACGGCGGGGCGCGCGAACCAAACTCTCCTCCTCCTCCTCCAGTGTGGGGTGTGTTGGGGAACGAGGAGGGAATCGCGGAGGGAAGGGGTGGTTGGGTTGGAAGGGAGGGAATCTCGCCCCCCACCCCTTCCTCCTCCTCCTCGTTAACAAGGGCTTATATATTCATATATATAAATACTGCTTTTCAATGGGGGGTAGAGAGAGAGGGGGGTGTTGGTCTCAAAGCCACGGATTCTGAAAAGGATTTTAATTTGAAGTTAGATGGTATTCCTAAGCCAATGACGTGTGTCTCTTTCATCTCAAGTTATTTGTTCCTCTCTCTCTACTCTATCTTTCTCTCTCTCTCTCTCCTTCCCTCCCGCCTTCCTTCCTCCAGATGATAATGTTGCTTACCTCGGAAGAAGCAGGCGAATAAATTTTCGGCCACCAGTTTGTTTAGCGCCCTCCCCCCTTTCCCTCCATCCAACCTCTAATACATTATTGTAGTTTACCTATGAACATTTAGGTGGCCTCGACCTTCGATATATATATATATATACGTGTCTGACGCTCCGGTTACATACATATGTGTGTGTGTGTGTTTATGCCGGCCTTAATTGCCATGTGTATAGCATATTTATGGAAGTCACTTTAAATGCAAATGCTGTCTTATTATTCAATATATTCCTGTCTCCAGAAACACTGAGGAGGGTTGCTTTATTTTTTTTCTCTTTCACGTTTTCTCGATTCGTTCTCTCGAATTTAGTGTCTGTAAACATCTGTTCGTACACATGGTATGTCGATGCATCTACATGAGTTAGTGTGTATTATAATGCTGTTTTCTCAAGCGTGTTTATAAGCTTAATTCTAGTTTTATGCTTTCAAGTTGGTCATCATTTGTATGCAAACACTCAAGGGGTTTTCAAGGTCTTTTTTATAGACGATAGACCTATTATTTTCTGTGTTATCCTACCTCTCTTTTACCTAGTATTCTAATATATAACACTCGCAGTGTCCTAATTTCTTTTCAATCCATCGCTTTGTTATTCTGCAGTAATAATTAATCTATTTCTTTGCATTTTTTGGGTCTATTTATTGTTTTCCCTTTGCTACCATTTCTACTTCCCTTTCTTTTTTGTTTTAGTTCCATGATTTTGCCTTTTCACTCTGCCTATTCCTTTCTAATTCCTCCCTATCTTTTCATCTCTCCTTGTCTCTCTCTTCTCTACCTTTATTCCTTCTCCTTTCTCCTCTCCCCACAGTCCCCTCTCCTCCTAAACCCCCTCCCCTTCTGCAGTCAGCTCCCTTCCTATTACTTCCCCCTCCCACAGTTTGCCCCTTCCTATTTCATCTCCCCTCTCACTTCTCAAATTATCCTCCCCTTTCTATACCCTCTCCCCATCAGCAGTCTTCACACTTCCTATTTCCATCTCCCTTCTTCCCTCCTAATACAACTCCCTACCCCCCACTCCATCGTCTTGGATTGAACCAGGAATCCATTGGCCTGGAGGCCATTCCATCATCAAACCTAATACTATATTCATGAAATTGTATTACACGTGTTATTCGAGGCAACAGCAGCAGCCGCAGTGGCTGAGGTGGGAAGGAGGGAAGGCATTCGCAAGGGAGAGGAGCCATTTTGGGAAGGCACTCCTAACACAATCGCTTTCTCTGTTATGCCGTAAAAAAAAAAAGAAAGAAAATGCTGGATTTTCGCTGCCATAAGTCATGAGGTCAATAGGCTTTCGTAATCATGGAAGACTGAAATTTGAATCCTTTCAACCACTGTTGATGAATCTGGTAGGCTGTCTTCACCATGAGAAGTATAATTTAAGGTTTTTGATCCCATTGGTAATGAGACTGTTAGGATTTCGTTGCTATGAAGGATGGGACTGGCATGATCTATTTACATGAGAAATCATGTGTTGAGGAATTGGTTACCATGGTTGATGAATATGATAGGCTTTCGTTACCATGAGAGATCTGAATTATATTTTCGCCATTGAGGATAGAATCGATAGATTTCCTTGCCACTGAAAAATGATCTATCGTTACCATGGAAGAGCTAAGTCTGAAAGACCAGCTAGAATGGATCTCACTCATGTTTAAGTTACTCCTGAAAGCTATGCCTTCCCATAGCTTTCCATGTAGCTTTGACATAAGCAATTACGACACGAGAGCTAGATTCTGGAAGCACATGGTACAATGACAATTAAAGCTAATGGTCTATCCTTGTCATGTCGAGGTATTGTTGTAGGGCCTGGAGAGGATGGGCATCTATCAGTGGAGACATTGAGAGAGAAGCTCTATAGATAGCAGGAGAACAGAAACATGACATAGAATTAATGATTTAAAAGTTCCCCCAATAGTTACAGAATAAGGAATGGATGATGGGGAATAAAGGAGGAACACCTCATGAGACGAGAAAGAAATATAAAACACTCGGGACTTTGAATTCCTCGTGAAAATGAAGGAAGTTTGAAAGAAAACATTCATGATATAGCCAATTTAAAATCAGGACAATAACAAACCTCGATACAAACGTGAAAGGAATTTTGATCTGGAAATTATGTTCTTACGGCCCTACCAAACTACCAATAAGACGAGAGACTTGTCGAAAAGTGAAAAGTAATATATGGCAGTATCGTCTCTCAGACTGGAAGATCATGATTTCTCAAAGCATTTATTAAAAAGGGCCGAAAAGAAACACACGATTGGAATCTAATCCTTTACGTCTGCTACACCAATCCCCGGATAAGGAGCATCAGATGCTCCCAAGACGGACATATGCGACGGGGAGACGTAAGCGGATGGAGAACGGAACGAATAGAGCATTGGAGGTGACAGAGACTACCGAGAATCGTGGCCTTCGATTAGTCTGATTTAATGGAGGCGAGACTAGGTAGGTGCTTGATCAAGCCTTGATCAAACACCCGGCCGGGTCACTGATCAATGGCAAGAATAGATTAGAGGCAAGTGGAGAGGACAGAAGGGGGAACACCAGGCGCCGCCAGGCAGGAATAATGGACAGAGGACGTGTTCTTCCAAGAGGACGATGGTGAAATCCGATGACTCGTTTGGGCGTTGGCTCCAGGTCATAGCCTGGTTGTTCCTGTTTGGAAAAGCAGCGCTTTTGTTTAGAGTGAAGGAAGGAGAAAGAGTAAAGATGGAAGGAGAAAATAGTAAAAGAAGAATGAGGAGGTTAGTAGTTAGTTGAAAACAGAACGATAATGAAGACAAAGATGACATCAGAAAAAAAGACTAGAACGAATGTATCAATAAAAATGACACCAAAATCAAAAGACTGACTGTTTCATTAAAGACATCAGAAATGAATAGAGCAACAGTATTAACAACAGACCTCGTCAGTAGAAAACAATAGATTTCTGCAGAAACGATGGCACGACAAAAACAACGCAAGCACAAACTGGAATCACTGGTTTACACACCAACGTCCAGATTATACTAAGGGCTAGGTTTACCCTTGTATATCTGGGGTACCCTAGAACTATGCCCGTATATCTGATACTATACGCCCTGTATATCTACATCTATGCACCCGCAAATCTATAATACCCTATATATACATTGGATGCATTTACGAGCTACACCTATGATTCCCAGGAGATATACCAGTATATCTGGGACACTCCGAGTTATATACCTGTATATTCGAGATGCCCAACAATACACCAATAAGCTATACTCATAGCTATCTAGAGCAATGCCTGTATATTTAAGCCAACCACCACCACCACTTCTATACCTGTATATCTATGCCAACCACCACCACCTCTATACCTGTATATCTAGCGAATATGCTTAAGCGAAAGTACCTCCCCTTGTAGAAACCAGAGTGGACATATACAGTCCTCACGCTCACGACACGCTAACCAATGCTGCGGGAGGTAAACCTCACTCTGGGCTCACCCTCCCTGATCGCAGCCTCCCGCCTCCCTCTGGCGCCTCAATGCATATTCGAGGATCGTTCTCTCGCACCTTGATGACCCTTGTAAATCAGAGAGAGGCCTCGCGATGCTAACGCACGTCATCCTTAGCTCCTAGTACCTCCTCCTACTGCCTAGTTTCCTCCTCCTCCTGCCTCCTAGTTGGGTTTAGATCCAGTAGCGGAAGATAGAAAGGGAGCGAATTTTATGGGAGTTTCAAAGCAGCAGATCTTTGGTTTTTTTAAAGACTTTGGTCACGTAAAGTTGACTTTGAGAAGGTGTTAGACTGGGGAGAGTTTCTGAGCATGGAAACTTTTTCGCTGGTTTGGCAATATCAGATTTGTGAAGAGGTGAGATTTGGGCGCATATGATCTGTACGTATTTTGGTAAATGTGATGTGTAATTGCTGTTTGTGATTACTATTTGTTGGGTATGAGTTTCACACTCGTGTTTCCCTGGCTCTTAGGCTTTTATATATTTACCGTGCCTTTACTTCTATGTGTGTATACATACACATACTCCCAAACGAAGCCAGGTACCCATATTATCCCAGAAGGGAAGATGAACACCTGGGTTGTCTGCGGGCCAACTCCAGGCATACCCGTACCTGAATCATGGCCAAGGACTCTAACCTCTGTAAATAAAGTGGAAGTGCGCTTTAAGTGTATTTTGAGGATGATTTAAGTGAGGCAATTTAGTGGACCCAATTACGAAGAAATTATAGACTGGTGGTTAACAAAATTCAAATCTATGCATTATGATTACTCTCAAAGGTCATTATCGATGAATTTTAAGTACTTTGTGATTTCATTATGAATTTCGAGTATTTTGTGATTTCATTATAAAAGCAATTTAGGTACAATGTATGAGGTCACCGAGTGTAAATGGTAAACAGACTTTGTGCAATGTAAATGCATAATGAATGTATCATGAGTGCACGTAAGTATCTACGATGAGTGTATCGTAAGTGAGGTACGAGTATATTATGCATGTCTCACGGTCGAAGTGTAAGTGCATTTGTGTGTACTTAACCAAGATGGATTCTCAATCCATAGTTCTGTAAGTGCCTTAGGTATGTGTTATGGCAAGAGTTACAATCATTTTATCGTTATCATCAATATCATTATTACTATTATCATTATTATCACTTATCATTGTATCTTATTATTGCTATTATTTCGTCGTTGAAATGAACAATATTTCACAGGCACTACTTCAACATAGATGCTCAAAAAAAGAGAACTTATTGACCGAAAGAATAATGAGAACATATATATAGATACTTATATCACTTTTTATAGAATGATATAGAGCAGACATATAGCCTTTATTAATAACGACGTCAAGAAAGGCAATATCACTGAGCAATCACAATCATCAAAATAAAGTGTGGCCTCAAGATAAGGTGATGCATAGAGTTGGTATCTAAAACCATTGCGAACATGTACAATATTCGTTTATACTTTCAACCTATACTCTTTAAAATTATCTAGCCCACTATAGAAAACGGAGCAGATATCTCTTCTTCGTCCTGATGAGAATGGGAAGGCTTTATGAGAGACATAAAACACTAGCCCCTAACCCCCACCCCACCCAACTATGGTAGAATGGACTGATTCCCTTGTGGAGTGCATTCCGAAAACCATGAGAGAGTAATACAGACACACATATATATATATATATATATATATACACTCCCTACAATAAACACACACACACACGCAAGATGATAAGGCATATAAAACTCTCCACCTTTGACCTGACTATAATTCAAACCTTCCTGCCTTCTTGTACGACACTTGCCGAAGAGCGAATCCCCCCACCTCACCCTACCCCATCCTGTCAACCTTGCTCTCCATTCCCCCGGGACCCTTGAGTGACCTAAAAGAATAAAACGAATGACAGTCTACGAGACCAAATGACACACAAGCCCTATTCCCTCGGTCGACCTGGATGGCCTCCCGTCACACCACACTTCTTTAGCATATGAGAGGGGCAGCCGCGCGCCCACACCTCGGCCATAAAAAATGTAATATATATTTGAGAATGCAGCGGGGTCTAGCTAGTCTCCACTTTATTGAGGGCTTGTAAAAGCGATGCCTGCCTCCTCACCCTTTGCCTACCCCTTTGAGGTGGTGACGAACGAACACACACACCCCCCCCCCCCGTAAACACACGCCTTTCCAGAGTCTAATAGTCAACTACTCATATAATTTCGCTCATAGGCCCCATAGGCCTTTGAGAGATTTACCCATACGAAACGTTGTGGGACCACGTGCCTTAAAGATTTAGGTCATATAGGCTTTCACAGTGTTCTCGGAGGGAGAGGTTCACATGTACTTCTAAACCCTTTACTGCTTGAGGTCTTTTTTTTATAGCTGAGAGAAACACAGGCCGGACCAGGATAGCTTATGCATATTCCTTTAAGGTCTCAGTAGGTCGAGAGCTCCCAAAAGGACGCCATCTCTCCTCGCCGATACGCCAGCAGGAGTTCCGAGAGAGAGAAGAAAAAGATAAAAAAAAATTGAGGTAAGTTTAGAAATGTTTCGTAAAATCCTTGTAGGTAGAGACGTACATATTATCAGCCAATCCCTCTCGGCTCTAAACGGTGATAAATCCCAATGTCATTGTGCTTAATCCACTGTTGGGATCTAGGGGTTTGACTCGAAGCTTAGGGATTTAGAAAGGTGCCCCTTTTAAACCCATCGCATTTCGGGGAAAAAAATAATTGACCCTTTTTTTTCCGGCGAGCTAATTTAAGAGAATTTAGACCGGTCTTAGAATCTATATGATCAATTTTTCATTTTTTTCTCATGCGATAACGCGTCGAAAATTTATATAGATATATATCTATGTTTGCCATGATTTATATAACATTGTTTTCCCCTGTTCATTTGATGATTAGGCTAGACGGATGACGTTCGCAAATGTCGGTTATTTGTATTTGGTCCTTACAGCAAGCTTCTGGGGACTCAAAGACCCGACTTCAATTTCATGGTCATTATCTTTACCGTTTATCATCATTACTCCGATATTCGTTATCATAATCATATCTCAATAATTGTTGATGCTTTTCACTCAATTTTACAATGTATATCTTATCTACATATTCATCTATACGTCCACCTGTTTTTACTTTAATGATCTTTATCATAATTATTCTCGTCCGTATAGTCTTTTTTTTTACAGTGTCTTTTTTTCCTTTGTTTTCACGTATCGATATTACGTATTTTTTTTACGGGTAAATGTAAATCTGTGCGTGCGCTATGCTATATATTCGCCATAACATCAGTGCCAACAGGAAACGCATGAGGCAAGGGGATCATAATGTCATTATACATTTCGCTTGAGTGCTCCAAATATATATATATATATATATATATATATATATATATATATATCTATATCTA